>SNVD02012907.1:0-71207 GCA_013180625.2 Boswellia sacra
TTTACATTATACTTGCTGTGGATTATGTTTCTAAATGGGTAGAAGCAAAAGCTACGAGACCTAATGATTCTAAAGTTGTTGTAGATTTTGTGAAATCTAACATTTTTGCGAGATTTGGAACACCAAGAGCCATGATTAGCGATAGAGGGACACACTTCTGCAACCGATCATTTGAAGCCTTGCTCAAGAAATACAACATCACTCACAAGGTGTCTACTGCATATCATCCACAAACTAGTTGTCAAGTTGAAGTTTCAAATCGAGAAGTCAAGTCCATTCTTGAGAAGACAGTGAATCCCAACCGAAAAGATTGGAGCCTACGATTGAATGAATGCACTTTGGCATACCGAACTGCTTCCAGACACCTATTGGTATGTCTCCGTATAGGTTAGTCTATGGTAAGCCGTGTCACCTTCCAGTAGAGCTCGAACACAAAGCATGGTGGGCAGTAAAGCTTTGTAACATCGAGATGGATGCTGCTGGAGAACAAAGGAAGCTTCAACTGCAAGAATTGGAAGAACTTAGAAATGATGCCTATGAGAATTCCAGAATTACAAGGAGAAAACTAAGGCATTTCATAATAAAATGATCTCCAGGAAGAATTTTGAAGTGGGACAGAAAGTTCTTTTATTTCATTCTCGCCTCAAGTTATTTCCAGGTAAATTACGATCTCGATGGTTTGGACCTTTTGTATTACTAATGTTTTTCCTCATGGTGCAGTGGAAATCAAGAGCTAAAAACGGACAAGTGTTCAAGGTGAATTGGGCACAGGTTGAGCCTTACTATGAGAATTCAGTGATGGCAGACATCGAGAGGTACCTCTCTACGAGCCAGCTTATCTTGATGGGTGATTGCAAGTAACGTCAGGCTGAGGACGTTAAACCAAGCGCTTATTGGGAGGCAACCCAATGTTTTTGAAATATAAATAAAAAGAGACACAGAAAAGAAGGTAGTATTGATCAATTTTTGTGTTTCGAGGAGATTCCTCTCATGGGCTATTATAATTGATCAGGTTTTATCTCTCTTTGCCATTTGTCTTATTTGCTTTGTTGTTTGTTTTTGACTTTCATTTGCTCTTGTGTTTTTATTTCTTTTATGTGTCTCTATTTTCTTTTCTTTTCTTTTCTTTTCTTGTGTTTAATTTGATTATTCCGTGCTTCGAGTTCAGTTGTGCAACAGCTTGAGGAAACATTCAAACGGGAGTTGAAGCCATTGTTCGAAGGTTTGAAACGTGCATATCTGGGAGAAGAACAAACTTAATCGCATTATCGGTAATATCTCTCCTTTTCTTCTCTTCAATGGATGCCGATATCTTTCTGTCGAACCTTCGTAAATATTTCCCTTCACTTCCTCAAAATGCTGTGTTTAAAATTTATAAAGTACGGATGACTAGACTTTGGGCGTTGATGCTCCTAAATGTGCCTGCTGATATCCGATGGCTTATCGAAGCCAAGGTGAGATTGTCCGGTGAGCCGGACATTAATCTCGCAAAATACATGCCTGGTCTAGGAAAGAGCTACTACGCCAAGAGGCGAAGAGCGAAAAGGTTACAAGTATGTTATAAATGTGCTAGATGGAATTGTAACCAGACTTGTCGTTCATTAGGTTTTGTGTCCAGAAATAGAGAAGATAAACTGTCATTTATTAAGAATGGTCTGAGTAATGAGTCGCTGGATAATGTTTTATTAACTCTTGAGTCACATTCTTGTGGACTTGTTTCAGCGTGAATTGCTTAATCTATGGACACAATTTCGTGATGAATTGCAGTGTTTTAGTCTAGGGAATCTGACTAAAAACGACCCTGTTTGCCAGTTTATAAGAAAACTGGATGGGAAGCAAATCCCCGACTCATAGAAGGCGTTTCAGCCGTTACTGGACGTAAAACCAGAGGAAGATGTGAGCCACAATCACAACTACTTGTATATTTGAATGTGTGTTGTTGTTGTCGAATTTTTTTTCTTGTTTCGTTTGATCTGATTATCAATGTTGTTTTTGTGTTGTTGTTGTTTGTTGATTTTGTTTGTTTTAATTTCAAGTTTTCTTTTTGACACTAGATGACTACCCATGATATAAGCACACGTGGAAGACAAGTGTGGAGGTTTTGTCAACCTCCGCCGAAATAGTAATCTTTACTTTTCATCATGCTTCACGTGGTGGGAGACAAGTGTGTAGGTTTTGTCAAACCCCACCGAAAGCATATCTATTTTTTTCAAATCTCGGGGCGATAAATCTACATCGAGCAACCCCCACCGAAATTATGTCCCCATGTGTCAAATTTGAGAGTTTTACGTGTGTATATATCCATGCTACATATTTTGAAATGTCATTTCATAACCTGTCTTGCATTTGAATCGTATAATACCTAACGTGCATCATTATCTTACACAAGTTTAGAGCACTTGTAGAAATGGAGAAAACACCAATTCGGCGATTCCAAAATATATGCGTATTTTGTGGATCGCAATTTGGTAAAGATGGAGAGTTTACGACAGCAGCTCTTGATCTTGGTAGGACATTAGCTGCGAGGGGTATTCATTTGATTTATGGAGGGGTAGTCTTGGGTTAATGGGGTGTGTGTCGACAGCTGCATCCTTGGGAGGAAGTAAAGTTCTCGGCATTATTCCTAAACCATTAGCTGTGCGAGATATCATAGGCAACACAATGGGGGAAGAGTTACAGGTCTCTAGCATGCATGAGCGTATTGCACATATGGTCATTAAATCTGATGCATTTATAGCTTTGCCCGGTGGTTATGGTACATTAGAGGAGATATTTCAAATCACCTCTTGGGCACAGCTAAACATCCATCGGAAACCCATTGGTTTGTTAAATGTTAATAATTTTTTTGATGGTTTGTTGTCCTTTCTTGATCAAGCTGTAGAAAAAAATTTCATCCCACCGTCAGCAAGGCAAATGCTGGTTATAGCTTCAACTGCAGGAGAGTTAATTGACAAACTACAAGAATTCGTCTATTCACCTGATCCAACAATGGCTCGGATAAATTGGTTTGGAGAAGGCAACAAAAGGCGTCAACTGGATTTAACCCTCCATCTGTAATCTCTATTTGCTGGTTTGCTTCGTTTTTGTTTGCTTTCTTTTTAGTGTGTTTATTTGAGATTTTTCATGTCGTTTCTTTTGAGCTTTTTCAGGTTATTTCTTTCGTCCCAGGTAATATTTTCTAATCTCGGTTTTTAGAGTGGTGGCTTAAAAAGTTCAAGTTCTCTTGAAACGCATTCTGGATCTCTTCAATCCATAATGGCTGAATAAGGAGGCTAACTTCTAAAATTTGTAGACCCATTCTAACTAACTTGTTTTTGTTTGCTGACTTGTTGAACTTTGTTATTTTATGAGTGAGTTTAGTTTTGCGTAATTTAGAGTTGTTATGTGTTTTTATCGTTATCAGTTTTGATTTAAAAAAAAAAAACAATTGTGGAAAAACCTGAGAATGGCAGAATATGGGGTTTCTTTAACCCTTGAAACGCATTCTCTCTAAATAAATCTGTAGTTTGTTTATTTCATGTTATTTGAAGTGTCTTGTTTCTTGTTTTGTTCTTTCATAATAAAGGTATATAGGCTGGAAACCTTAAGTCTGCGGGCTACTGGTCCTAAGGATTGTTGAAATATACAATCTTGACTCAGGTGTAACAACGCCACGTACCTCTTTTCTTGCATTTTGTGGGTCGATGATAAGATAATGATTGAATTAAGAATAACTCTTGGAAAATGATAAATGATGCATGGATCTGTGTGCTTGAAATGTTTATTGGTTTTCGCTTTGCTTTTGATTCCTTGCGCAACATTGAGCACTGAGCTATTATCACTGAGTTATTTGTTCACTTAGAGAAAGTTTATGTAATTTAAATGTTTCTTCAGATTTCAATGAATTCTAGAACTTGTTTGATGGTCACTCGAGGCGAAATCCTAGACTGTGCAACATTGGGGAAATGATTTAGGCCATCTTTGGACCGTTTGAGCCTTAATAGCCAACCTTGACTGAAATTGATCCCTAGTTACCCCTTTGAGCCTTTGTAAGCCTTTTTCTTTGTTAACTCACTAAAAGATTTCCTAACCTCAAATGAATTTGTTCCAAACAGTTTATCCCTTACCTATGAGCATGTAGATCATTCACAATTAAATTTTGAGCTATGTTCTGGTTTTGGGAAGTTAGAGGAGGTTGGGATGTGTCATGAGCAATGCAAGTGAGTTCTATTGTGTTTGTAAAAAAAAAAGAAAAAAGAAAAAAAACCAATCTGTACTTATCGTCCACGTACTTACACATTGAGGACAATGTGTTGTTTAAGTGTGGGGGAGGGGAAGTGTAATAAAAAAAAAGAAAAAAAAAAGAAAAAAAAGAAGAAGAATAAGAGATCTATACCCTTAAGTGTTCTTAAAAAGAATGAAACAACAAAGTGTGGGGGTGTAGTTTTCTTTTGTTTTCTGCAAAAAAAAAAAAAAAGAGATTGAGTGTTCTAAATAAGTTTAGGGGAGTAACCTGGTGAATTGAAATGAAGTTTTATTATAGGCTTGAGCTCTACATAGTCTTGAATGATTTATGTGTTTGTGGGTGATTTGAGCCAAATTATTATCCTTTATCATACCTTCACCCAAGCCAAACGTTACAAGCTTAATAAAGTCCTACTTGATCCTTAGTGTTGTGCATGTCTACATTAGTGGAGAGTGACTTGAAAAGCAGGCCTATGGAGTTCATTTATACACACATCTTCAATATTAAATATGATTCATTTTTATGCATAAACTCATCTGGGTTACAAGTGATTAGGTGAGAATGGCTCTACACACACACACTTGAGGAATTGAAGTGAAGCGAAACTAATCTTTGAGATGAATTTCTTGATCAAGTGCATTATTTTGAAGTTTTCCTTGGGTTATAATTAAGTACAATCTTTGAGGCCTATTTGCAAGATGAAGCATTTGTGTGTTTTAATTTTTTGTTGATTCTGTTTCGGTTTAGTTTTATTTCATATTGTCGTAGTTGCTCGAGGACTAGCAAAGTCTAAGTGTGGGGGAATTTGATAGGTGTCTATTTATGTATTACTTTTATATCAATTCGTCCATGTTTCTTTGCTATATTCCTTGGTATTTTTATGTTTTTGTGTGGTTTTGATGTTTGTAGGAGTTTTGGAGCAACTTGCACAAAAATGGAGTAAAACCCTTCATTTTCACCTCTGCTAGTCAACCATCTTCTCGGATTTAATTGTATTGATATACAATGAACCCGATGACATATCATATACCGTTGAAAAGCTCTCGAAGTCTATTTTCTGGAGAAATTTACGGTTTATGAATCCATTCAGTGTACCGAAAGTTGTAATCAAAACAGTGTGAGAAGTGTAGAAATGTAATTCCACACATCACTGTAGCATGTATAATACGGGATACTGTAGCAGGTTACTGTAGCAGAGTATTTAAACACATTTTAGGGTTTTATTTTCATAACTTGAAGAGGGGAAAACGTGGGAGGAGGCTGCATTTCTGGATTTCTCTCATCCCTTGGAGTTCTTGAAGGAGAAAGAAGATTTTGAAAGAGGAGGAACTACAATTCCAAGAAGATTCATCTACAAAGAAGATTTTCAAAGAATTTGCTAAGTTCTTTCTTTCCTTTTCAATTCTGGAATTTCTCTGTATTGTATTTGTTATTCTGATTGAATATGTGTAACTAAATCTGAATTGGTTGAGGGTGATTTCAAAGCCCTTGATATGGATTTTGTGAGTTGATTGTGTAAGAAATTGTTATCCAATTCTCTAATTGAAGTTGCTTGTATTTTCCCATATCTAATGCTTATGATTGCTTACTGATTGTATTTGGAATGGCCAACTGAATATAATCTGTTGTTGTCTATTGCTAGATTAGAAATCTTGATCCGTAATTGTCATGAATTTCCAATCATTAGTAGCAAAATTGTGATCAGAGATTGCAATTGGAAAATACAACCTAGGTTAAATAATCCGAACTTGTGTGATTATTGCTTAGATCAACCTATCTTTCTCATCGTAATGCTTCTATTGAATTAAACTTAGAGAGCTTGTTCTAGGTTGTTTAATGGATAGAGATTAAATAAAGAGCTTGTTTTATTTAACAACAAAGTAAGGAAAGATTGGGATAACAGAGCTTGTTGTTATCTACGGTTGATAACTTCAATGCTGTAATTGGATTACAATTCTATGTTAATTCACAAATTCATATCTTGTGGCAGAGAAAGAACCCTTAACCAGTGTCTCTCATTGATCTTTCATTCAAATTAACTTCTGTTTTGTTATTCTTAATTTGCATTCTTATTTCATTTAGTTAATCATTCAACAAAACCCCCCCTGTTTAGTTTATCGTTGCTGGAAAATAACGAATTCAATTAGAATCAATCCTCGTGGGAACGATATCTACTTATCACTTTATTACTTGTGCGACTAGTATACTTGCTAGTTTTGAACGCATCAGCCTCGATGAGACCCAATAAAAGCAGCACGATGTGCAATTCAGTCTCGATTAGACCCAATAAAAGTAGCACGATGTGCAAGCCAGCTTCGATGAAACCCAATAGAAGTACCACGATGTGCAAGTTAGTCCCGATGAAACCTATTAGAAGGAGCACAATGTGCAAGTCAATGTTGATTAGACCTAATAAAAGCAGTACGATGTGCAAGTCAATCTCAATGAGACCCAATAGAAGTAGCACAACATGCAAGTCAGTCTTGATGAGACCTGACAGAAGCAGCATGATGTGCAAGTCAATTTCGATGAGACCTAATAGAAGTAGCATGATGTGCAAGTCATTCTCGATAAGACCCAGTAGAAGCAGCACGATGTGCAAGTCAATCTCGATGAGATAATACAGAAATGGCATGATGTGCAAGTCAATCTTGATGAGATCATACAGAAATGGCATGATATAGAAGTCAGTCTCGATAAGAACTAGCAAAAGCAACACAATGTGCAAGTTAGTCTCAATTAGACCCAATAGAAGTGGCAAGATGTACAAGTCAGCCTCGATGAGACCCAATAGAAATAGCACGATATGCAAATCACTCTCGATGAGACCCAATAGAAGTAGCATGATATGAGGTTAGTCTTGTTAAGACCCAGAGAAGCAGCCCTATATGAAGTCAGTCTCGATAAGACCCAATAAAACTACTATGATGTACAAGTCAGTCTAGATAAGATCCAGTAGAAGCAGCACGATATGCAAGTTAGTCCCAATGGACCCAATAAAATTAGCACAATGTGCAAGTCAACCTCGATGAGACGTAATAGAAGTAGCACGATGTGCAAGTCAGCCTCGATGAGACCCAATAGAAGTAGCACGATATGCAAGTCAGCCTCGATAAGACTTTGTGGAAGCAGCATGATGTGCGAGTTAGCTTGAGAAGACCCACTAGAAGTACCCATGATGTGCAAGTAAATCTCGATTAGACTTAATAGAAGCAACATGATGTGCAGGTCAATCTTGATAAGTCCCAGCAAAAGTAGCACTTTGATGAGACCCAACAGAAGTAGCGCGACGTGCAAGTAAATCTCGATTAGACTTAATAGAAGTAGCATGATGTGGAAGTCAATCTCGATGAGTCCTAGCAAAAGCAGCACAATATGCAAGTTAGTCTCGATGAGGCCCGACAAAAGTAGCACGATGTGCAAGTCAGTCTTGATGAGACCCAATAGAAGTAGCACGATATACAAGTTAGTCTAGATAAGATCCAACAGAAGCAGTATGATGTGCAAGTCAATCTCGATAAGACCTAATAGAAGTAGCATTATGTGCAAGTCAGTCTCGATCAGACCTAACAAAAGCAGCATGATATACAAGTTAGTCTCAATGAAACCCAGCAAAAGTAGTACGATGTGCAAGTCGGTCTTGATGAGACCTTGCAGAAGCAGCATGATGTGCAAGTCAGTCTCGATAAGACCTGGCAAACGCAGCATGATGTGGAAGTCAATTTCGATGAGACCTAATAGAAGTAGCATGATGTGCAAGTTAGTCTCACTAAGATCCAGCAAAAGCAACATGATGTGCAATTCAATCTCGACGAGGCCTAATAGAAGTAGCATGATATGCAAGTCAATCTCAATGAGACACAATCGAAGCATCATGATATGCAAGTCAGCCTTGATAAGACCCAATAGAAGTAGCACGATATGCATGTCAGCCTCGATCAGACCTAATAGAAGCAGCATGATATGCAAATTAGTCTCAATTAGACCCAATACAAGTAGCATGATGTGCAAGCCAACCTTGATGAAACCCAATAGAAGCAACATGATGTGCAAGTTAGTCATGATGAGACCTAATAGGAGGAGCATGATGTCCAAATCAATCTCGATGAGACCTAACAGAAGCAATAAGATATGCAAGTCAGTCTCAATGAGACCCAATAGACGTAACACAACATGCAAGTCAATCTCGATGAGACCTGGCAGAAGCGGCATGATGTGCAAGTCAATTTTGATGAGACCTAATAGAAGCAGCACGATGCGCAAGTCATTCTCAATAAGACCTAGTAGAAGCAGCATGACGTGCAAGTCAGTCTTAATGGGATTGTACAGAAAGGGCATGATGTTCAAGTCAGTCTCGATGAGATCATATAGAAATGGCATGATGTGCAAGTTAGTCTCGATAAAAACCAGCAAAAGTAGCACAATGTGCAGGTTAGTCTCAATCGGACCCAATAGAAGTAGCACGATGTGTAACTCATCCTCGATGAGACCCAACAGAAGCAAAATAATGTGCAAATCACTCTCGACGAGACCCAATGGAAGTAGTATGATATGAAGTTAGCCTTGTTAAGACCCAACAGAAGCAGCATGATATGAAGTTAGTCTCGATGAGACCTAATAAAAGTATGATGTGTAAGTTAGTTTGGATGAGACCTGGCAGAAGTAGCGCGATATGCAAGTTAGTCCCAGTAAGACCCAATTAAGGTAGCACGACGTGCAAGTTAGCCTCGATGAGGCCCAGTAGAAGCAGCACGATGTGCAAGTCAACCTCAATAAGACCCAAAAGAAGTAGCACGATATGCAAGTCAGCCTCGACGAGACACTGTGGAAGCAGCATGATATGCAAGTTAGTTTGATGAGACCCAACAAAAGTAGCACGATGTGCAAGTCAGTCTTGAAGAGACCCAATGAAGTAGCACGATATGCAAGTTAGTCTAGATAAGATCTAGCAGAGGCAGCATGATGTGCAAGTAAATCTCGATAAGACCCAATAGAAGTAGCATGATGTGCAAGTAAGTCTCGATGAGACCTAACAAAAGTAGCATGATGTGCAAGTCAATCTCGATGAAACCCTACAGAAGTAACATGATGTGCAAGTCAGTCTCGATGAGACCCAATAGAAGTTGCATGATGTGCAAGTTAGTCTCAATGAGACCCAGTAGAAGGAACATGATGTTCAAATCAATCTCGATGAGACTTGATCAAAGTAGCATGAAGTGCGATATGATTGATCCAGACAATATGAGACCCAATTGAAATAGCATGATGTACAAGCTATTTAGATGTGGCTCCTCGTTTAGCGCGATATGCAAGCCGCCCGGATGAGGCTACTTGGTTAGCATGATATGCAACGTCGCTTAGATAAGTCTCCTCCTTTTAGCACGATATGAAAATCTCTTGGATAAGGCAATTCGGTCTTGACGAGAACCAATAGAAGTTGTGCAAGTCGTCTGGATTAGGGTCCTCAATTTAGGATGACATGTAAATCACCTAGATTAGTCCCCTCAATTCAGCATGATGTGCAAGCTATATATATCATGTAGCTCAATCTTCATAAGACTCCTCTTAAGTAGAATGATGTGCAAAGGTAGTTTTGTCCCGATGAGATTTCTCTCAAGCAGCACAATGTGCAAAGTCAGCTCCATCTCGATGAGTTGCCTCTCAAGTAGTATAATGTGCAAAAGCGGCTTCATCATAATGGGATTTTTCTTAGGCAACATGATGTGCAAAGTCAACTCCATCTTGATGAGACTTTTGTTCAACAGCATGATGTGCAAAAGCAACTCCATCTCGATGAGACTCAATGATCACCTAAAGCAGCATGATGTGCTAAAAACCTGGATCAAGCAATTCAAGTAGTGTCATATACAAGATGCCTGTAATGAACAACATTATGACAAGGATCACCATAAAATTGAGAATTGCCACAACTAAAGACAATCAAAGAGGACTATTATTTTGAAGAAAGAGGTTCAAGTTTGATGTTCACCTTGAAGAAAGCATCTACTTTGAAGGAAAAAAATCCCGTTGAAGAAGTCATCTACCTTAAAGAAAGAATTCAAAGTCCAACTTAAAAAGGATCTTGAAAAGGAGATTTCAAGTTTAGCTTAAAAAGTAAATCTACCTTAAAGAAGGAAGTTCGCCTTGAAGAAGGATTTGAAGAAGAAGAATTTAGAAAGAAATTTGAGCCACATCGAAAGATAGATTTTTAATGATCGGACCCATATGAAATAATTACTGTGAAGACTAGAAAGAAGCTTCCTTGGAAGACAACATTGAATACAGTAAAATCTATAACCTTTTTTTTATTTACCATCATGAATTATTTGGCATTTTTGCAAGAACTTGCAAGAATGATAAAGAGGTCTCTAGTGAATCTAAGAAATAACAACTTGATATGAACGGCCCAAGGGTCATATAAATGCAAAATCTGAAGAGATCAAGGAACAAAGAATGTTCAAGCATAGTGAATCAAGGGTTTTCCCCAATAGACTAGAAGAAATCAAGAATAGAAGCAAGAATACTCGAAAGAAAGGCATGAAACCCAATCAATACAAAGTATAAAGAGATTAAAGAACGAAGAATGTTAAAGCATAGTGAATCAAGTGTTTCCCTAGTGGACTAGAAGTAATCAAGAATAGAAGCAAGAATACTCGAAAGAAAGTCATGAAACCCAATGAATACAAAGACTGAAGATCAATGAAGAATGAAGAATACTTAGAAGAAGCGCAAGAAACCCAATGAATACAGAGTCTAAAGAGATCAAAGAAGAATACTCAGCTGAAGTTATGAGGAATGAAAAGGTCTAAAGATCACGAAGTAGTGCATAATAGATGTTTTCCCAATGGGCATGTGTTAGAAGAAACCCTAGGAAGTAGGTGTACTTAAGAGTGTTTTAAGCCTTTCTAATAGATAGAAGCCCTAACAAGAGGCAAATCGAAGAGTGTTGGAAAACCTAAGAAGTATGTGTACTTATGAGTGTTTTAAGCCCTTAGAATAGGCACAAGCCCTAAGAAGAGGTGTATCGAAGATTGTTGAAAACCCTAAGAAGTAGGTGCACTTAAGAGTGTTTGAAGCCCTCATAATAGGCGCGCTGAAAAGTGCTAACAAACCCTAAGAAATAGGTGCACTTAAGAGTGTTCTATCTTAGCATCATAATGATGCATTTTGTGCATTAGAATAATGCATTTGTTTGTACTGGAATAGTGAAAATCGCACATCATAAGGATGCATTTCATGTATTAGAATAATGAATTTGTCTGCACTATAATAGTGCACATCACGCATCATGAGAATACATTTTATGCATTAGAATAATGCATTCGTCCACACTAGAATACTGCACATTGTGCATCATAAAGATGCATTTTGTACATTAGAATAATTCATTTGTTCACACTAGAATAGTTCATATCCCGCATCATAAGGATGTATTTCGTGCATTAAAATAATGCATTCGTCCACACTAGAATAATGCATATCGCGCATCCGAAGGATGTATGTCATGCATTAGGAGAATGCATCCATTCGCACTGGAATAGAGCACATCGCATATCATAAGGATGCATTTCGTGCATTAGAATAATGCATTTGTCTGTACTAGAATACTGCATACCGCACATCCTAGGGATGTATTTTATGCATTAGAATAATGCATTCATCCACACTAGAATAGTGCACATTGCACATCATAATGATGCATTTCATGCATTAGAATAATGCATTTGTCTGTATTAGAATAGTGCATATCACACATCCTGAGGATGTACTTCATGCACTAGGAAGATGCATTTGTTAGCACTAGAGGAGTACATATCATGTATCATAAGGATGCATTCCATCCATTAGAAAGATGCTAATCAACCCTTAAATGGGCACAATAGCCCTTGACTGGGCACACCAATACTCAAGTGGGTGCATCTCTTTTGTAGGAATTAAAGAGAAGAGCATACATTGAGAAGTGTAGCAAAACCGAAACAGGTAAGGTGAGGTAAGAGTACTTTTTCAATCTTTATGTCTCTAAAACCTCTCCAAAGTAGGGGGCAAGCTGCAAATACTTGATTTTTGGCCTCGATGATGAAAAAGGATGTGTGTTAAACAATATGAAATACCTAAAAAGAGCCTTTAAAAGGAAAAATGTGTGAAAAGCCAAAGAACCAAAAACCCAGAAAGATAATGACCAATTTTCAAAAATCATAGAAATTAGTCTACAAAGAATTGGATAGTAGGTCATATACCATTGCGAAGCTACAAATGTCTAGTTTTTGTGAAAGTTTATGGATTAAAAATCGGACTTTTGTACAAAAAGTTATGATCGATTGAACACAACTAACTCATTGTCTACTGTTCATCGATGACACTATTCACCTTGATACTGTTCATTGGTGCTATTTATTCGAATCCCATATTTGTTTTTTATCACTTTTTCACTCCAAAGAAAGCCTATAAGCACACCTTGGTCACACTTTTCAAGACATCAAGAAATCCTTTCTCTCTCTCTTCCCCTAGGACACTCTTATGAGAGTTCCAATGAGTCTTTTCTAATCTAATTTTTTTCGGACGTTTTATATTTCTCTAAACCCAAAAAGAGTTTATCCTGAGAGCAGTTTTCTCTTCTCCCTCATATTTTCCTTTTTATTTTTTTTTTACTTATAATTAAGTATGTCTAGGTTTATTTATAATTAGAATAAGCATTGTTAGGATTTATTTTGATGCTTAGAAGCATGTTTAGGATTTTATGGAATTGTTTAATCTTTTGTTTGTTTTACAAGCTGGAAATGCTGGTCAAGGCAAGTCATCTTTTCTTTCCTTATTTAGAGTCATGTTTAGGAATTTAATTTCCTTTGTGAATGCTTAGAATTATGCTTAAAGCACATGATTAGAATCATGCTATGAGAACTTATAATTGCTTTGATATTTGCTATGAAATAGCGTAGATAGGTAAAAATTAACATATTACCCCTTAAATGCTTGGATTGGGCTAGAAGAGCCTTGTTTGACTCAATTATTTGAATTAGGCTGTAAATGTCATGATTCGACTAGAATGTGCCACGATAACCATGTTTAGGCTAGAAATGTCATGATAATATAAATTAATATGAATTGTGGGAGAATAGCAGTATGTAGAATTACCATGATAGAATTATCAAATCTAGGCTTGAATGCCATGATTCTAGATTATGGCCTTTTATTGAATTTTAATTGGTTGATATGAATGAATGTATGAATATACCATGTTTAAAAGTATAATTGAATAATTGTATGATGTCATAAAGTGGTGGTGGACTCACATTGATGGTGAGGGACCATCACTTATAAAATAACTGAATGTATGAATATGCATGTAAGAGGCTTTATAGACATCGAATAGACTCACATATGATGGTGAGGAATTCATTATCTATCAAGTCTTAGTTACAGTGTTTGTATCGAATGTGCATGAATATGCTTTCATTATTGAACACTTGATTTATGTGAATGTCATATTTGGAGTGTTAAAAGTATAATTTACTTTATTTGTTGAAGAGCAATGCAATCCTCTCCCTTGTCTCCCATGTTTAAAGGAAATGCAATCTATTTTCCTCCGTTTATCTATGTATGAAGTACTACTACTTTAGTTGAATATATCTCACATGATTAATGAAGATAAAACTTGAAATGTGTGCATAAAACAAACTATCTTAAGTGGACTGTATATCAATATGAGATATTTTTATTTGGTATACCCTAGTGGAGGCCGAATTTTGATCCAGGTGAGTCAAATGATGTGTACATAACTTCCTGAACCAATCTCTAAAGGGATGAGGGTAGTTTAGGTCCTAAAACGAGGGATTGATTGTCCTCATTCATTCCCAATCAAATAATCTGGTGCCAACTCTATTTCTCCAGACGTGCCCATTACTCCTTTGGGTTCTCTTAAGTCTCAAAAAAGGTTTTGACATAGTATCATGATTGCAAATGCTCTGGTAGAATGAAAGCCCCATTCACAGTGGCTTAGGGAAAAGTTAAAGCAAGCTTGCAAAGTTGAAAACTCGAAAGGGTGGCTTAGGCAAAAATTAGATCATGAGAAAAAGAAAAAAAATGAACCCACTCAATTGATAACCTAAGTGGGCGACTTAAGCAAAAATTAAGGTTAAAAGAAAATATCTAAGGAAGCAGAAAACTACCACTGAACCTCTAACTCATATTAATAATGTCACATTCCAATCTGATCAGCGTTTCATCAAGAATCAATGAACTGCTGTTAAATCTGGCCCCGTCTGAGGAATGATGGTCACAAGACGTGGGTCACCAGACCATCCAATGAGACCAATAAACACTATGCAAGAAGGTAAAACTAAAAAAAGCGAAGCCAATCAAATGAGGTCATATCCATCATCTCAAGCAAAGGCATGATAGAAGATAATATCACTCTACCACCTCTGGTGTGAATACCCATGGTAGAAATCGAAAATTTGAAGAAGTTGGCAAGACAAAACATTAATGGTGTCTCAGCAGTGGACATAATGATGCTCTCAAAATTAGACGATTGACAACCAAGTATAGCGAAAAAATTCTCATACAAGGGACAAAGCTCTTGCCCTTTGAAGCAGAAGATGTGATCATGAGAATCCCCGAATATTTTGCATTCCTTACATGCCAGAGGAACTTCAAATTGTAAAGACTACTGGATTCGAGTTGTTTCCACTCATTATGCTTTAGAAGCTTCAAGAGTGGGTGGAGGGTCTCGAGAGAGACCTCAGACAAGTTGAAAAGCACAAGGAGGCATCAAGAAGCGTGAAAGAAAACTTAAGAAATGAGGGAGGAAAATATTGAAAAGTGTGGAGAGAAGCACAAGAGGAGTAGCATTTATATAGTGCAAGAAATAAAGCAAAAAAGTTAAGAAAAAGGAAGACCATTGGTAAGCAGTGAAAGAACTATCGACTGGCTGTTTGACCATTGGCTGATGATTGTTGGATGACCGATAGGCATTCCAACAGTCCGTTGACGGTTGTAGGATAGTCGATTAGCAATCTAATAACCAACTGACGGTTGTCAGGGCAAATGGCCTTCTAATTTCCTCTTTCATATGTTTTCGACTTCGGATCTTCGTGCTGATGAGCAGTTTCGAGCACGTGATTTCCAAAGTTTGTAATTTTGTTCAAAATTCAATAAATATTGATGTAGAAATAAATTTGAACAAATTTGGTTGTAAATTGATCAAAATACATGTAGTTTAAGAAAATGCATATGAAATTGAAAATAGAAAAATTTCACTGAGTCTTTGAAATTTGATTGCTTTGATTATATATCATGAAAAGTTGAAAAAACAAAAGTTCATACATGGAAGCTAAATGAATGAAAGGATAGAAATCAACATGGAAGAAGCCGATGGTGACAGTCCTCACACATCACCATCATCATCATCATCAATAAAGAAGACAGCAACTAGAGCCTGAAGGCGCTCGATCTCTTGCTCCAAACGAGCATTCTCTTGACTACCCATCTAATCCAAGCACGAAGCATATAGTTAGAAAACTATTAAGATATAAATCATGCATACATGAAGCATAGAATATTGCTTCACCTGATACTAGTGAGACATCTGTCAGACATATTCGTGAGAATTAGCTTGCATATGAAAGGCACACTTCATGGAAGATCGTGGTACCTATATTGCATTGCATTTTTATGACTATCAAATATTTGAAGAATAACAAGAAACTTAGGGAATGCATAGTCAAAAGACTTACCAAAGTGGTATCATGAGGAACAAAAGGAACAAGCATGGTCTAGTCTTTAGTGATCACATGACTGTTGATCTGCCCCCTAACGTCCCACATGTAGACTATGTTACTGGTGTAGGCTTAGACGTCGCTAATTACATGACTAGTTGGAATGACTAGAGTAGTTATAAGAGCTAAAGATGGACGTGGCTACTCAATAGTGGTAGCAAAAAGGAGGCAGATATGCCAGCACTGGAAGAAGAAACCCTCAACTTTTTCTCACATCAGGTAGAATAGCTAGCAGTACGGCTGGAAGAGCCACGAGGAGCACTAGTAGGGGATAAAGAACTTTATCAGCAGATTGATTTGACATATTATATAGCAATGTGGCTCGAGCCCATTCAGCATAAGAAACTATCATCACTGGGAACTTAATCTCGCTCCCAGTTGTGTAATCTGGCACATTTGGCTCCATAGCCAAGTCAATTGAGTCTATCATCAGAAATGGCAAACAAGGAGGAATTAGACGATGCTTTGGGCTTTTGTACCAGCCCCAAACATGATCACCTAGATACCACATTATGCTATCAACGTATGGAAGAAGGATACAGTAGTTGGCAAATTGGGTAGTACCTACATAACAGCTGACCAACCCTCAATGGGCCCCCACCACTCAAAATGAATCTTTAAGGAGTAGAAACATGGTGAGATTATAATATGGATATAAATAAAGTACTGACCACAATGTCTTTTATCTTATCCTAGTTTATTATATGGATGTAATCACGAAAGAAGTCTAGCTCATGAGATCTCTTAAGCTTTGCATGACGTGTTGCCCACCTTTTCATCCATGGGAAAGAAAAGTCATAATAGGCAGAAAGTGGGGTAAACAAAATTAGAAATGAAATTCATATAGATAAGTCATAGAGGTGTAAAAAGAAAAAAAAATACCTAAAGTAATGGAGCAAATCGGTAATCATAGCAACACCTCAACACCCACGGTCCAAGCTGAAATATAACTGGCTAAGAGCAGCACGACCCTTGCCAAAAGTCCACCCTTGATCGAGATCCCAAAGGGTAGGAAGCAGAGTTAAGAAGGTAGTGTTCGACGCAGTGGTAAAAAGCATCGAATCGAGCATATACACGATGAAGCTATGTGTACATTGATCCACCTCAACTGAAGTCAGGTTTTATCTCCTCCTTCAATATTCATACAAGGCAGCGTACCAAATTACGGTGTTATTTTTGTTCTTTACATTGCACCCAAGAAGTTGGTGAACCAAAGTTTACTACTCCTCAGGTTTGTGATGCAAGCATCAATAGGTATAACCTCTCTACCACACGGAAGGCCAGTCAAAGCAACAATGTCGAATGGTATGATGGTCATCTCACCAGCCAAAAGATGGAAAGTGTGGGTTGTGTCTATCTACCTCTCACATAAAGTAGCCAATGCTAAACAATTGGTGTAAAAAAGAGTATGTGGAAGACAAGTAATAAACTAAAAAAAGCCGGTAGCAGTAATCCTATCTCTAAAAACATCGTTCTCTATCTCTAAGAATCAAGTGTGGGCTCCAGAAAACGACCCAAACATCTTGTTCTCGTGGAAGTCCTAAGGCAAGAAATTGAATTCTCTACGTTAATACATGCCTAGAAAAATTCCTAACAAAATGGAAGACTGGAGAATTAAGAACAATGCATACATGGTTGATTGTGTGGGAATCAACATCGTAGACAATGGGTACCTCTTGATCTTTTGAAAGACCTTTGAATGTTCATCTCCAGACTAAATCTATCTCATTCAAGTCAAGATGGATTAGATGACCCGCCATTAGAAAGAGGAAGTTGAGATGAGCATGTAGGAGAAAACCAAAGGCAAATTGGATGAAAAACAAAGAAAAGGCATGCAAATGAAATCGAGGAAGGCAAAGGGTCCTTATATAACCCTTCATCGCCAATTGGCAATCAAACAACCTCGCAGTTGTTGGCTGACTATCTTTTTAATAAGTGGAAAAAACATAAAAACAAAGAAAAAGAGAAAAGAGAAGAGAAAAATAAAAGAAAAGAAAAAGAGAGAAAAATAAGAGAAGAAAAAGAAAAAGAAAGAAAAAGAAAAGAAGAGCGAGAAAAGAAAAGAAGAAAAAGGAGAAAGAAAGAAAAGAGAAAAAGAAAACAAAAGAGAAACTCTACATCGTCCCTAAAACATCGAAAGCATTTTTGAAATGTATCCATGACAAGCACCCGGTCATGGCAATAGCTTAATAACTCATAAAAAAAGATGAGTAACATCAGGCGATAGAATATTTGACCGGAATCACATGGAAGAATTCCTTGAGAGACTAGAAAAAAATTTGTTAAGGAATACACCAAACAAAGTAAAAATTTTGAGTTAACTTGAAATCTTGAAGAGATGTTTTATATTTTACAAGAATTTGCAAGGACAATGGAAAGATGGCCAGTGAGTCTGACAATTAACAATATGATATGAAATCCCCAAGTGAAAGTGTCCTATGAATGCAAAATTTGAAGAGATAAGAATAATTAATCAAAGAATTTTTCTCTAGTGAACTACAAGAAATCAACAATAGAAGCACGAATACTTGAAAAAAGGGCATGAAACCTAGTGAATGTAAGGACTAAGGACGATCAAAAAAGAATTGAGAATACTTAGAAAAAGGGCATAGAACCCAAATGAATGCAAAATTTCAATAGATCAAATAAGAATGAAGAAAGCCGAAGGCAAGAAGAAGGAAAAAGGTCTAAAGATGGTAAAGCAGTGCATGATAGACAAGTTCCCAACATTAGAAAAAGCCATAAGAAGTAGGTGTACTTAAGTGTTCTAAGCCCTTAAAATAGTCACAAACCCTAAGAAGAGGCATATCAAAGAGTGTTGAAAGCCCCACGAAGTAGATGTACTTAATAGTGTTCTAAGCCCTTAGAATAAGCACAAGTCCTAAGAAGAGGCGCACTAAATGGTGTTGAAAGCCCTAGAAAGTAAGTGCACTCTTAAATGTTTAAATCCTTAGAATATGCACACTAAGGAGTGCTAACAAACCCTACGAAGTAGGTGCACTGAAGAATGTCAAAAACCCTAGGAAGTAGGTGCACTAAAAAGTTTTGTCTAAGCATTATAAGGATGAACTCCATGCATTAAAATGATGTATTTGTCTACACTACAAGGGTGCACATTATGCATCATATGGATGCACCTATTTGCATTAAAAGAGTGCATTGCATGCACTAGAAGGATGCACATCAGCCCTTGAATAGGCACACAAGCCCTTGAGTGAGCACACCTCTTTTGTAGGCATTGAAGAGGAAAGCAGATGATGAGAAGTCTGATAGAATGCAGATGAAGGCGAAGATGCCGTGATGGCAGAAGGAAAGATGAAGCAAGAGTACTTTATTGATTTTTGTGTCTCACAAACTTCTCTAAAGTAGGGGTTAAGCTGTGGACATTGGATTTCTAAGGCTTGATGATGAAATGAGCGTTAAGTAATGAAAATGAGTTAGAAGCCAAATGAAGAACGGTGAGAAGAAACCAGTCAAGAGTCTTAAAACCTTACCCATGATTTCAAAAAATCATAGAAATTAATCAAGAAAGAATCTAATGATGATCATGTACCATTGTGAAGATACAGATGTCTAGTTTTCACCGCATTTTATGGATTATAAATCGAAGTTGAACTTGAAGAGTTACATGTGATCGAATGGCTAAAGGTCATAAGGGTTCAGTGGGCCATAACCAATCGGTTGCTAGAGTGCCGGCCAATGGTCTACCAATAGCCAGTCGACTATTAAAGTGCCGGCTGACTGTTGCCCCTTCAATTTTGGAAAAATTTGCCACCAACTTTCCTTTTTCAACCTTTTCCTTCTTTTTCCAATTTCGGCCCCCCCTTCTCATTACTTTCCAACACATATCAAATTCATCTCTTCTCCCTCTATAAGACACACTTGAGAATTCAATGAGTTTTTTCTAATCTAAAGTTTTTGGATATTTTCTATTGCTCTAAACCTATAAATGGTACATCTTGAGAGCAGTTCTCTATTCTCTCTTTTTATTCTTCTTTATTTTTCTTGATTCAGAATAAGCACGTTTAGACTTATTTGTGCTTAAAATGAGCATGTTTAGACTTTATTTTTAAGCTTAGAAGCATGTTTAAGGTCATCATGAATTGTTTAAATCCTTGTTTGTTTTACAAGATGAAAATGCACGTCAAGATAAGTATGCCTTCCCTTATTTATCTAGAATCATGATTAGAGTCTAATTTATTTGCGAATACTTAAAATCATGTTTAGGAGCTCATTGGTAGCCCTAAGCCTACATGATAATTTTGATAATAGTAATACACATTGATTCGTTGAGGTATTACTAATATGTTTATTTGTGTGCAAGAATAAGATCAATGAAATAGTTATAAAATAAAAAAAAGGCTTTTTAAAATGAAGTGTTGAAGCTAAGGAGAAGACTATATCCTAAATGCACCAAAGTTTAAGAACAAGGTTTGATTCAAGGAATTTTACAGATGAGCAATGTTCAATCAAATGAAGTGATTCTTGATCCTTTCAAAAGCTTACGCAATTAATAATATTTTATATGTTTTAAGAAAATTCAAATTTCAAATGAAAGGTTGTCCAAATCATCATGCAAATTAAAGGACAAACAAAATCAGCTGAGATGAGCATTGAATGGTCTTTTGTCCATATCTTAAGCTAGAGATATGCAAATGACTTGATTCTTGATGCATTGTAAAGATGATTTAATGGAGCACATTTCATATTGTTTGAAGAAATTCAAATTTCTAATGGAAAGGCTAACATAATTATCATGCAAGTCGGTGGACTGACACAATGAAGAAAAATCTACTAACATCAGCACTAAATGGTTTTTTGTCCATATATTGAGCTAGAGATATCCAAATGACTTGTTTCTTCATGCGTTGAAAAGCTTATTCAAATATACAGATCTTTTATGTTATGCATATTTTCAAATTTCAAATGAACATTAAAAAAATGGCAACAAGATTATAGTTTTTTATGGCGGGTAGAAAATTTGGAGTTGGTGTCTTTTCTTGAATAAGTTCATTTCATTTGCCTATAAAAGGAGCCATTTTTTCATGCGTTCAACATGAATCTATCAAGCAATATATAAGAGAAATATAAGTTTAGAGAGTTATTATATTCTTTAAAAATAGTTGTATTTTTATTGTAAACAAGCTTCTTTTTTCTTGTATTTTGGTGAGAGTGACATCATTATTGTAAAGGATAATAGTTATCCTTTAGGGAACCCTTTGTGTGGTATTATCAAAAGTTAAACAATTAAGAGAATTCTTGGTCTGGTGTTATCAAGAGTTGAAGGAAGAAGTCCTGGTGAGGTTGTTGATCAAGTAAGTTGTAAAGAATTTTACAACTTAGTGGAAAGCCTAGCTTGTGGAGAAGCTAAGAGCCTATGGACGTAGGAAAGGTTTGCCGAACCACGTAAATTGAGTTTATACTCCCTCTATCCCTATCCTTTTAAATTCACTTGCACTTGCGTTTGTTCATTATTGTTATTCTCTGGATTGCATATTGGATAACTTCTAATTTCATCTTTATCACCTTTATTTTTGAAGAAAGAGTGAACTAATTTGGATCTTTCAAGAGAAGTTTTATAAATCTGTTTTTATAAAAAAAAACCCAATTCACTCCCACCCTCCACCCCCCCCCCCCTCTTTTGAGTTATCATACCTGGGTCAACAAGTGGTATCAGAGTAAGATTGCTCTTTTTTTTTTAAAATCTTAATCGATTTTGAGCTATGACAACTTGTAACCCAACTTCACATGTTGAGGGGCTTTCTATCTCTAGACCTCCACTTCTTAATGGAAGTGATTACTCTTATTGCAAAACTAGAATGAGTATTTTCTTACAATCTTTTGATTATGATTTATGGTCTATTTTTTCGGAATGACCTTTTATTCCTACAAAAATTGTAAATGGAGAAAGCATGCTTAAGGAACCTAAAGAGTTTAGTGAATATGATAAAAAGAAATTGAATTTGAATGCTAAAGCTATAAATATGTTATATTGTGCTCTAGACAGAAATGATTTTGATAGAATATCTACTTATTCTATGGCACAAGAAATATGGCACACACTTGAAGTAACTCATGAAGGAACTAGTCAAGTTAAAGAATCTAAAATTAGTATGCTAGTCCATAGTTATGAGCTTTCGAAAATGAAATCAGATGAATCAATTTTTGAAATGTTTACTAGATTTACGGATATTGTTAATGGTTTGAAATCTCTTGGTAAATCTTATTCTAATGTTGAAATGGTGAGAAAGATTCTTAGGCGTCTACCAAAATTTTGGGAGCCAAAGGTGATGGCAATTCAAGAGGCAAAGGATCTTACCGAACTACAATTAGAAGAACTTATGGGTTGTCTCATGACTCATGAAATCATCTTGGAGGAGAGTGACGAAGATTCCAAGAAAAAGAAGAATATCGCTTTCAGATCTTCGACACAAGAAGAAGATGACTCTAATGATGAAGGAGATATGAAGATCTTGCATTCATCATGAGAAAGCTAAAAGGGATGATTAGAAGAAACCAAGGAATTAAGAAGAATTCTAGAAGGGAGTACAAAGGGCAAAGCTCAAAGCAACATAAGAAAAATGATCAAATCATTCACTATGAGTGCAAGAGACCGGGACATGTAAAAATGGAATGTCCATACTTCAAGAATCAAGACAAGAAATCCAAAGCAATGCAAGCCACAAATTAGGATAATAGTGAGGCTAGCTCCTCCTAAGAAGAAGATTGCGAAGTGGCAAACATGTGCTTCATGGCTTTAAGAGAAAATGAGGTAAGTATTATAAACTATGATCCTAGGCTTTCACATGATGAATTACTTGAAGCATTCCAAAATTTACGTTACGTGTTGATAAACAATATTAAAAAATCAATGCTTTCAAAAAGAAGTCAAAAATCATGTTAACACTGTTACAAGAGTTGGTGGAAACAAATGAAGCTTTAGAAAATGAAAATGAAATTTTAAAGCAAAAAGATTTTGAAAGTTTGAAAAATTAAATACATTTATTAAAAATTGAAAATGGGATTTTAAAATAAAAGGATTTTCATAAATTGGAGAAGAAAATGTTATTTTGAAAAAAGAAAATAATGACTTAAGAAAAATTGTTGATACTTTTGCAAAAAGAACAAAAAATTTGAACTCTATGTTACAAAACCAAAGGTATATGTTTTTGATAAAAGAGGCTTAGGATATAAAATTTATAAAATCAAAAGTATTTTAAACACTATTTTGCTCATACATATTATAGGAATAATCCTAATCATTCATGTACTTACTGTGGAAGAAAAAGAAACAAAGTGCATTCTTGCTATATTAAGAGCAATCCTGATTTGAAACAAATATGGATTCCAAAAAGTACTATAACTAACCCCTAAGGACCCAAGAACATTTGGATACCAAAAAGTCACTCTTTGAATGTTGATTGTAGAAACAAAGGAGTGACAAACACAAGTGGTACTTAGATAGTGGGTGCTCAAGGCATATGACCGGAGATGCCTCCAAGTTCTCAAGATTAATCATGAAGAAATGAGGATATGTGACCTTCGGTGATAATGCCAAAGGAAGAGTAATCAGACATGGTGACATCGTTAACCTTTCTTCACCTATTTTTGAAAATGTTTTGCTCGTTAATGATTTGAAGCATGGTTTGATTAGCATTAGTCAATTGTGTGATAAGAGATATTTTGTTGCTTTTAAGCCTAATAGATGTGTTATTAACGATGTTAATAACAATAAGATATTATTTATTGGCAATAGATGTGGTAACATCTATACAATTAATATTGATGTTCATAATCATGTAGAAAAGTGTTTTGCCGTTAATGATGATGCTTAGTTATGGCATAGAATATTAGGTCATGCTAGCATGGACACAATTTCAAAATATTTTTAAAAATGATTTAGTTGATGGTCTTCCAAGAATAAAATTTGAAAAGAATAAGGTTTGTGATGCTTGTCAATTTTGAAAACAAGTAAGAACTTCTTTGAAAAAAAAGACATTTATTTAAAAAAATAAAACTTTACAGTTGTTTCATTTTGATTTATTTGGAACATCAAGAACTCAGAGCCTTGGTGAAAAATATTATGCTTTTCTTAATGTAGAGGATTATTAAAGATTCACTTGGGTGTTATTTTTGAAAACTAAAAATGAGGCCACACAAGCTCTTTCAAAATTTGCAAAAAGAGTTCAAAATCAAAAAGGGCATTCTATTGCTACCATTTGGAGTGATCATGGTGGTGAAATAGACAATGTTGCATTTGAAAATCTTTGTAATAAAAATGGTTTTGAACATAATTTTTTTGCACCTAGAACTCCACAACAAAATATTGTTGTGGAGAGGAAAAATAGAACTATCCAAGAAATGGCTAGGACCATGTTACTTGAAAATAATTCGCTAAAATATTTTTGGGCCAAAGTCTTTAATACTGCATGCTTTATGATCAATAGAGTCCGTATTAGAGCTTTAACAAAGAAAGCTCATTATGAACTTTGGAAATGAAGAAAACCCAACATTGGATTTTTTAAAGTTTTTTTATGTAAATGTTTTATTTTAAACACCAAGGATAACCTTGAAAAATTTGATGCAAAAGCCAATGTTAGAATTTTTGTTGGTTACTCCAAACATAGTAAAGCATATAGAGTTTTTAACAAAAAGACTCTTGCCATTAAAGAATCTATGCATGTTGAATTTGATAAAACTAATGTGATTTCTTCAAAGAATTTAGATGATGATTTGTTGAGGTAGAAAAGCAAACCAATGAATCAAGGCTTGATGAAAAAATTTAAGATATATTATAACTTCAATAAGAAAATCTAGAGGAAATAAACGAGTCTCCTTAAAAATTACCAAAAGAATAACGTACGCAAAAGCTCACCCTAAAGATCTCCTTATTGGCAAACCATCATAAGGTATGAGAACTAGATCTTCTTTTAAAAACTTTTGTAATCATTTTGCATTTGTCGCTCAATTTAAACCAAAATCTTTTAAAGAAACTAAAAATTGGGAAAGTCGGATTTTGGCTATGCAAGAAGAATTAAATCAATTTGATAGAAATCAAGTTTTGGAATTAGTCCCTAGAACCCAAAATAATTCTATTATAGGCACTAAATGGACTTTTAGAAATAAAGTTGATGAAAATGGCACCATCATTAGAAACAAAGCTAGACTTATTGCTGAAGGATACAATCAACAAGAAAGTGTTGATTATGAGGAAACCTTTCGCACTGGTTGCTAGACTACAATCCATTAGAATGTTATGTGCATTTGCATGTTATAAAACTTTTACATTATACCAAGTGGATATCAGAACTGCATTTTTAAATAGTTACATTCTGGAGGAAGTATACATAGAGCAACCTCTTGGTTTTCAAAATCATATTTTTCAAACCTTGTTTTCAAACTCAAGAAGGCACTTTATGGCTTGAAATGAGCACCAAGAGCATCGTATTATAGATTGAGCGAATTTCTCATTGACAATGGTTTTCAAATGAAAAAAGTTGATACTACTCTTTTTGTTAAAAACAAAAAAAATGATTTATTAATTGTTCAAATCTATGTTGATGATATTATATTCGGTGCTACTAATATTTCTATGTGTGAGGAATTTTCTAAGTGCATGCCACAAGAATTTGAAATGAGCTTAATAGAATAATTAAATTTCTTCGTTGCACTTCAAATCAAGCAATCAATAGATGATATCTTTGTAAATCAAGTCAAATGCACAAGAGATCTTCTCAAGAAGTTTGGCATGGATAATTCTAGAACATAAAACACACCTATGGGTGCCTTAACCAAGCTTAACAAAGATAAGAAAGGAAAAGATGTTGAGGTAACAAAATATCGAGGTATGATTAGCTCTCTTTTGTATTTAACTGCTAGTAGACTCGATATTATATTTAATGTGTGTATGTGTACTAGATTTCAATCTTTTCCAAAGGATCTTACCTTAAGGCTGTTAAGAGAATATTTAAATATCTTATTGGAACCACAAATCCAGGTCTTTGGTATCCAAAGTGTGATAATTTTGATCTAATTAGTTATTCCGATGCGGACTTTGTCGGAAGTCTTCTTGATAGAAAGAGCACTAGTGGCCCTTGCCATTTTCTAGGACATGCATTAGTCTCATCGTTTAGTACGAAACAAAATTTTGTTGCTTTATCAACCATGGAAGTCGAGTATATTACAATAGCAAGTTGTTGTGCACCAGCTCTTTGGATGAAACAAATTTTAAAAGATTATGGTATGGTATTTGATCACATTCCCTTTAAATGTGACAATACAAGTGCCATTAACATTTCAAAATAATCCCATACAACACTCTAGGACTAAGCATATAGAGATTAGACATCATTTTATTAGAGATCGTCTGCAAAAAGGTAATATTTATTTAGAATTTGTTCTTGCCGATAAATAATTAGCTGATATTTTTACTAAACCCATTAGTCAAGATAGATTTTGTACTATTAGAAGAGAATTAAGCATGTTGGATATGTCTTAATTTTACTTTTATATGATAATCTTTGAATGGTAGCATATGTTAAGGAGGAGAATATATTTAAGGGGAGTAGTTAATTCGATTACATCTTTTTGATGACAAAAAAGGGGGGATAAATGGTTGGATTGCTTATATTTGTGATTATTTATAACAGTCTCTTTATAACAATTACTATCTTTTTGCTTATTCTTGATTTTAGATATTTATTTTTTTATTTTCATTCTTGATTTTAGATATTACTTTAAAGCAATCAATGGTTTGTCATCATAAAAAAATGAGGGAGATTGTTAGCCCTAAGGCTATATGATAATTTTGATAATAACAATACACATTGATTCATTGAGGTATTACCAGTATGTTTATTTATTCGTAAGAATAAGATCAATGAAATAGTTATAAAATAAAAAAAGAGGCTTATTAAAATGAAGTGTCGAAGCTAAGGAAAAGACTATATGTTAAAGGCACCAAAGTTTAAGAACATGGTTTGATTTAAGGAATTTGACACATGAGCAATATTCAATCAATTGGTCATATATTTATCTATAAGTATCCAAATGATGTGATTCATGAGCCTTTAGAAATCTTACTCAATTAATAACATTTTATATGTGTTAAAGAAATTCAAATTTCAAGTGAAAGGTTGTCCAAATCATCATGCAATTTAAAGGACAAACAAAATCCGCTAACATGATCATTGAATGCTCTTTTGTCCTTATCTTGAGCTAGAGATATGCAAATGACTTGATTCTCGATGCATTGCAAAGATGATTTAAAGATCACATTTCATATCATTTAAAGAAATTCAAATTTCAAATGGAAGACTAACATAATAATCATGAAAGTCGGTGGACTGACATAAAAAAAATCTACTAACATGAGCATTGAATGGTTTTTTGTCCATATCTTAAGATAAAGATATCCAAATGAATTGATTCTTGATGCGTTGAAAAGCTTGTTCAAATATACAGATCTTTTCTAATCTGCATATTTTCAAAATTCAAATGGAACATTGAGAAAAATGGTGACAAGTTTATAGTTTGTATGGTGGGTAGAAAATTTGGAGTTGATGTCTTCACTTGAATAAGTTCATCTCATTTGCCTATAAAAGCGCCCTTCTCCCATGCATTCAATATGAATCTATCAATCAATTTATGAGAGAAATATAAGTTTAGAGAGTTTTTATATTCTTTGTCTACTCTTTAAAATGAGTTGTATTTTTATTGTAAACAATTTTCTTTTTTCTTGTATTTTGATGAGGGTGACATCACTATTGTAAAGGATAATAGTTATCCTTGAGAGACTTTGTATGGTGTTATCAAGAGTTGAAGGAAGAAGTCCTATTGAGATTGTTCATCATGCAAGTTGTAAAAAATTTTACAACTTGGTGGAAAGTCTAGCTTGTGGAGAAGCTAGGAGCTCATGGATGTAAACAAGGTTTGCCGAACAACGTAAATTCAGTTTGCACTCTCTCTATCCCTATCCTCTTTAAATTCACTTACCCTTGTGTTTGTTCATTATTGTTATTCTCTTGATTGCTTCTTGGATAACTTCTAATTTTATCTTCCTCACCTTTATTCTTGTAGAAGAGTGAACTAATTTTAAACTTTCAAGAAAAGTTTTATAAATTCATTTTTATAAATAAAAACCCAATTCACCCCCCTCTTGAGTTGCCATACCTAAGTCAATACTCATGATTAGAATGATGCTATTTGAAGCATGCTAGGAAATAGCATAGAATTAGGTATGAATTACGTTGATTGGTTGAAATTGCCATGTTTGCTTTAATTTATTAAATTAGGCTAGGATATGCCATGATAGCCATAATTACACTAGAAATGTCACATCAAGGCTAGAATTGCCATAATTAGAATTTTTTTTAAATCAATTGAATTATGGTGAAGTAGCAAAGAATAGGTAGAATTGTCATGATAGAATTATCGAATCTAGGTAGAAGTGCTATAATTCTAGATTATGGCTTTATATTAGAACTTTAATTCATTCACATGAATGAATGTAAGAATATGCCATTTTTAGAAGCATAATTGTATGATGCCATAAAGTGAAGGTGCACTCACTTTGATGGTAAGGGAATAACATGAATATGTATGAAGAAGCTTGATAGGCATGGAGTAGACTCACATATGGTGGTTAAGAGTTCCTTATTTATCAAATCTCAAATTGATTGCTTATTAAATGTATGATTTGCATGAATATGCTATGTATTGAATATTTTATATCGTCAAATATTTGAAGTATTCGAAGTAGAGTTTTATTGTTGAAGAACAAACGACGTAGTCCTCCTTTCTTTCCCCCATATTTGAAAAGGAATTATAGTTTTATTCTTCTCCCTCTTTATTTGGATGAATATACAACTGTCTTGAGTGAAATCACTTGACACGTCTTAAAGAAGTTAAAATTGAAATGTGTACATAAAATGAACAACTTAGGTGGACTGTATAGGAATATGAGCTATTTTAATTTGGTGTACCCTAATGAAGGCCGAATTTTGATCCAACTAAGGTGAATGGCTCTTACCTAACTTCCGAATCCCATCTATTAAGGGATGAGGGTAGTTTAGGTCCTAAAGTGAAGAATTTGATTGTCCCTATTCATTCCCAATTGAAGAATTAGATGGCGACTCCATTTCTCCAGACGTGCCTATTACTCGTTTGTGTTCTCTTAAGTCTTAAAATAGGCTTTGACATATTGTTGTGGTCGCAGACACTCTGGCAAGATGAAAGCCTCATTCACAATCATGAAATAGTATCGTCACCATTCGTTGATAGGTTGCCCCTACATTCTTCAATTCGAAAGGGATCACTTTATAACAGTAGGTTTCCCACTCTATAATGAAGACCATTTTCATCTTGCCTTCATTGGCCATCATTATCTGGTTGTAACCAAAAAAACTATCTACAAAAGAGAACATCGCACTGGCAGTGGCATTGTCTACTAACACATCAATATGAGGCAAAGGAAAGTCTCGATAATAAACACACATTGGGCCCTTCCATCCTTCTTTGACACTGGCATAATATGGGCTATCCATTTCAGATACTTCAGCACATCTAAAAACTTGGCTTCAATTTGCTTGGAGACTTCTTCCTTGATTTTCTTAGCCAATTCTGGTCTCAACTTCTTCAACTTTTGGTTGACTAGCTTCATATGTGGATACGTCAGAATTGTATGCTTGCTGATGCTTCTATCGATTCTCGGCATGCCATTATAGGATAAAGTGAAGACTTCTTCATATTTCTTTACTAATTTTTTGAATCTCTCTCTCTCTTCACGAGTTTTATCCAGTGCAATGCATATGTTCTTGTGCTTTTCAATTGAACCAAGATTAATGTCATCCGTTTGAATGGTATGGATGTGAAATATACTAGTGAAATTAAGTTATCATGCACAATATCATTAGGATAAAACATTAAACAAGTGACCAAAATTATTTTTCATTGCATTAAACTTGGAAACATATACAATGTCTTCCCCATCAGACACAAATAGTTCCTCATAGTAGATTTCTTTGATCCCCTCTGATCCCCTCTTCGACAAAGGCAGTAAGGTCAATAGGCGAGTCCATTGGTGGCGCTTGATCCCAAATCTTCTCTTCCTTGGGCTTTTTCTTTATGGTCACCTTTCTACTAGATCTCTATTGTTTCTCAAGCTTGGACTTCTTCCTTCTTCTAGCTCTCTCTGCCTAACTTGATCCACCCATTTCTTCAAAAGAGTTCATTACTTCATCCTCGGTCAAGCCTGACCTAATCACGTTGGCCATTGGACAAGGTACCCAATTGTAGTTGGGTAATGCGCCGCTTCTTGTATTAGGTTCTTCTAACTTTAAATATGGAATCTAACCCTTGTCAATCAAGTCTTGGATCTCATGGCAGAAATGAGTGCAATCATCGTTCTTATAACTGAGCAATTGATGAAACTCACACTTCTTGTGATATTTCCAATTATTTCGCAATTGATTTGGAAACTCTCTTGGTGGCAGTGGCTGAAAGATCCCTTTGACTCTTAATCTAGCCAAGATCTTTGACAATGGATTCCCAAACAAATGAACTTCTTTTGTTGGGTGACTGCTTTCACCTTAGCTTGCTATGTGCTAGACCCACTAGTTTGATGGTATTGCCCTTGATATCTTTAAGGGTAATTATTATTGCTTCTCTTCTGCCTGGCCTTAAAATTTTTATTTTGATGTCTGAATCATACAAGTCTTCAAATGTCTTGATTGAAAAGCCCACAAGCCTATCTCAAATGAAAACACGGGCCTCATTGATCACCATAAGGACTTGGCCCTTCTTCGTGGGCCTCGCGATCATCTTGCTAGCTTTGGCAATAAACGAAGTACTCCAAAAAAGTCTTATTGGGCTTTTGGCAAGTTGTCTCCAAATCCCCCAAGGTTACCCCTAGTTGAGTATTGCGATGATATTATTTTACAAACTGCTCTGATAGCTCCTCTTAATCCTCTCAAACTCTTTTGGGAAGGTCATGATACCATACTACCATATCATCTTCTAGGAGTAACATGAAATACTTTAATATTTACTCTTTTGACAAATGAGTGTTGGCCATGACAATAATATACTGTCTCGAAAGTGTTTTCTGTTTGCCCTCTCCATTAAACTTGGGTAAATTTGACATGCAAAACTTTTATTGTAAGTCACTGTCACTAATCAACAAAATGTCATCTAGGCCTTCAATCCCTTTCAACCCCTTCTTGTTCAAGAGAGATTGGACCTTTTCCATGTCCTTAGCCAATTGCCTGACCGATTCTAGCTCATCTCAGTTGGCTACCCTTTCCCCTCTAACTTTTTTGTAACTAGTCTCACCCTCATCACCACCATTACATTCGTGTGGCAGCTGGTTCATATGATTAAGCCTATCTTGTATAGCTTCAATGATTTGGGCCATTTGTTGTTGGAATGCAGTCATATAGGCCCTCAATTAGGTTATCTCTTCATTATTGTTGTTGGATGCGACCATTTCAGTGATTGGTTCCTCTTGTCTTCTCAAACGACCACCTTGTCTAACCCAGACTACGATGGCTACAAAATAAAGGCGTTAATACCATACTTGCATGCATGTATGCATGATATGATGCATTTTCTACAAGGGCATAGACATACTTTCAGCCTTCCAACATCATTCTTGCCACACACATGAGGTCGATTCTCTTCAAGGATTTTTGGCCTTATTCCCAAGTCATCATCATGGGATGTAGGAATGCAAGATTTTCTCACCTAATTTTAACATTCGAGTTGATGTCGGATTATTCATGGTTATCATAACATGGCTCTCGATGTTATGATAACCTTAACTCATGGCAGATGTTCCCATTTTGTTCTTATAGGTTTTTTGACATGTGGTATTCGTTCATGGTTTCATGAGATTTGAGTCAATATTATTCTAATCATGTGGAATTTGCATCCATGGACATATATTTCAACATGGGTTTTAGACATTCATCCTATTGAAAATTTCTACATTTATCTACATGGGCTTGAGTCTCAAGGATCCAATGGTTTAGGCTCTTTTGAGTGGGAGATGGCCCATTGGGCCACTGTTTTTTTATACCAATTTAGTGGTATGTGCTCAAAGGTGGTGACACCAACGTTACTCATCTAAGGGTCGAATGGAGCTAAACACTTCTCATACCAATGCCACATAGCTAGTTTAGGTAACTCGTGATGCAAGGACTTGAAATAACAAAGTAAGCTATTAGAATTTCGTATCCCAATTGAAATCAACTTCTCTTATCCCTAGTGAAGTCACCAATATGAATGGGGCTTTTATCTTGCCAGAGCTTTTGTGACCAGAATACTATATCAAAGCATTTTTGGAGACTTAAAGGAACACAAACAAGCCATGGGCACGTCTGGAGAATGGAGTCGTCACCCAATTTTCTATTAGAAAAATGGATTACGGCAATCTAATCCCTTACTTCATGACCTAAACTACCTTAACCCCTTCAGAAATGGGTTCGAGAAGTTAGGTACAAGCCATTCACCTCACCCAGATCAAAATCTGGGCTCCACTGGGTATACCAAATAAGAATAACTTAAGTCGTTATACACTCTACCTAATGTTGTTCATTTTATGCACACATTTCCAATTTTATCTTCTTAAATGGATAAGGTGATTTTCAATCATAGCAGTTGTATATTTATACACAGAAGCCGACAAGGATAAAAGATTACATTTCCTTTCAAACATGGGGGATAGAGGATAGCATTACATCATTTTTTATTCAACGATAAAGTAAATTCTACTTCTAAACACTTCATAAATAGCGTCCATTCATTCATATCAAGGAATAGTCATGTATATCAAACATTGAATCAAATCAAATCAATTCGAGACTCAATGAATAAGGAATTTCTCACCATCATTTGTGAGTCTATTCAATGCTTATCAATCCTCTTCATGGCATACATTCATACATACATTCAGTTATTCTAAGTGATGGTCTCTCACCATCAATGTGAGTCCACCATCACTTCATGGCATAATTCAATTCATAGTATATTCATGGTATATTGATACATTCATAATAAATCGATCAATTAAAATACAAACAAAACTATAATATAAAATCATGACACTTTTATCTAATTTGATAATTCTATCATGGCAATTCTTGCCTATTTATAGTAATTCTAGCAGTTGATTGTGATAATTCTAAATATGATAATTCTAGCCTAATTCAAGCAATTATGACAAAACATGGCTATTCTAGTCTACCTCAAGCAATCAAAGCAAATCATGGCAATTCTTACCTATGTTATGCTATTTCCTAGCATACTTCAAAGTAATTATAAGTTTTCCTAGCATGATTCTAATCATGTGTTACTAAGCATGATTCTGAACATGTGCTACCGAGCATGATTCTAAGCATTTGCAAAGAAAATAAACTCCTAAACATGTTTCTAATAAAGGCGTAAGAGATGACTTACCGTAACACGCATTTTCACCTTACCAAACAAGCAAGGATTAAAACAATTCATACTAATCCTAAACATGCTTCTAAGCATAAAAAATAAATCTTAAACATGCTTATTCTAAGCAAAATAAAACCTAGACATGCTTATTCTAAAGGAAGAAAAATAAAGAAGAAAAGAGGTTGGAGGAGAGAGAACTATTCTCAAGATGTATCCTTCTGGGTTTAGAGCAATAGAACACCTCAAAAAATATTAAACAGGAATAGACTCATTCAACTCTCAAGTGTCTCTTTAAGAGGGAGAAGAAAGCATTTTAGTGTGCATTGAAAAGCGAGGAAAGGGTGCATTTATATAGTGAAGCTTTGAGGTTGGAAAAGGAAGCAGAAAAGAAAAAGGGAAGGTCCATAGCAAAATTTTTAAAAATTGAAGGGAGAACAATCGATCGACTGTGGAAGGACCATTGGCCAAGAATAGGACAGTCAGATAGTTGTAGGTGGACTGCTGGCTAACTATATTGCAACCCATCAGCCAATTATGGCCTACAAACCCTTCAGTTTTGCATTTTTTTCAATGCAATCTTGTCAACCTTCAACCGTTCAATCACATGTAATCTTCGAGTTCAACTTTGATTCATAATCTATAAAATTCTATGAAAACTAGACATCCATAACTTCGCAATGATAGATGATTCATCATTAGATTCTTTTTGGATTAATTTTTGTGATTTTTCAAATTCATGTGTCAATTTTCAAAGCTTTCAATCGATTTTTTTATCATTTTTCTTGCTCATCATTCATCTTCACTTCATCATCGGCCTCAAAAATCAAGTGTCTACATTTCCCAACTAATTTTTATGCTTGAAATTTTCTTTTTACCCCCTAAGGCTCATTACAAAAAAAGTTTCCCCCGAGAGACTTGAAATTGCAAATTGTCCCCTAAAATTCAAATTTTACCGTTAACTCAAATAGTGTAAGGGTAAAATCAGAAAAAAAATCATAGGATAAAAAAATCCACAAAATAATATGTTACCAATAATTACAAAATAAATAATAATATTTAAAAATTATTGAAAAAAATAATGTTATTAAATAATAAATTATTATAAATTAAAAAATCAAAAGCTAGATATCCTCTCTTTTTTGCTTCTTTTAGCCACCCCACAATCATCCAACGCTCTATCTCTCTTTCTCAGTTTGTAATTTTTTTACGAAATAAAGGTTTGTAAAGTTTTTACCCCACATAACATAACCCCTCTCATTTCTTTCTCCATTACTTCTATTTCATACAACAACTGGAGACAATGCCAAAATCGGGTGACGACAACCACACCTATGTCCCTTCTAAGTCAAAGGATGTTATGGTCTCCATCATGGACTTGGGCATCATCAATCTCAACCTTGAGCTATCCTTGGCCTTTGGATCAGATCGGCCTTCTCTTGAATCCCATGTCTTCCTTTCTTGCCTCTGAGCATCCTTCTTCTCCTCTCTAGGCCTTCCTTGAAGCTTACAATGATGACAGATTTGCTGGCAATATCAATTATCCTCACTTTCTAGCTAATTAAAACCCATGGGGAGGTCATGACTGCCTCGCTTTCTTGCTAATTGGTTCTCTCACGGACAACCACCTCACCTTGCACGGAGCCCTACCAATTGCTGGTTGATTTGTTTAAGGTTTCTAAAAATTAGGTATTTTTAGTAAGGATTGGTGGTTGAGATTATGTGATTTGTTAAGGGAGTTTTATGAAGATTGGGTGATTTTCCTAACTTCATCTTTATGGCTACAGCTGTTTATGGTTTGCTAGGTGATAAGGAAGTCACTACAACAGAAATAGCATATAGTAGGATGCGATAAATGCTACTAAAGTGTTTTAGAGCATTATTGCACATGCTATGGTAGGCCAAGCAACTAAAAGTCCCTAGATTTGGTTGCATTTATATCAAGCTATGAATTAATTATAGGCAACATTCATGAAGAGCTATGAGTATCATTTCAAAAGCATTTCGCTGCGATCGTAGATAACTCTTTCCTAGCAAGTATGACATGCTACAAATAAATTTTTTGTGGCATTCAATAATTATAGGTAGCATCTATTAATAGCTATTGATGTATTTTTGCGGCATTCATGAAATGCTACAAATATCACTTTCAAAGCATATTTCCAATGCTATAGATAAGTTTTTCATAACAAGTAAAAAATGCTACAAATAATTTTTTTTTTGGCATTCATTAATTATAGGTAGCATCGGCAAATAGCTATTGATGTCTTTCTATAGCATTTATTAAATGCCACGAATATCATATTCAAAGTCTTTTTCCAAGGCCATAGATACGTCTTTCCTAGCAAGTTCAAAATGTTACAAATAAGTTTTATGTGGCATTCAATACTTGTAGGGAGCATTTGTGAATAGCTATTGATTTTGTTATGTAGCATTCATGAAAAGCTATGAATATCCTTTTCAAAGCCTTTTTTAAGGCTACAGAAAACTATTGCATAGCAAGTACAAAATGCTACAAATAATTTTTTGGTGGCATGCATAAAATGACATGGAAAATCATTTCATAGTGCACATGTTTAGCTATCGACGTTGATTTCCTAACATCATACAAATGCTACTATAATGTAATATTATTTTATAGCATCTGTCGCTATTATAACAATTATTCTAAATGTTTTACAATTCCTAAATGATATTTAAACTATTTAACAAAAAGATTTCATGCATGATATTGCACTAATAGTTAGAGAAGAAATACATCTTAACTAATGTGTATCAAAGTTATACAAAATATAAATAAGCAAAGTTTAACCATACAAGTCACACTCTAGGTACTACATACACTAAAAGATCTCGCATTTGTCATAGATCTTTCAGATGGTTGGTTTATAAAATCCAAAGTCAGAATATGTAAGTCCTAGCCATTCAAAAATAGACCAGCAAAATAGTATTTCTTCTTCAATTCCCATCCGCATGATACTTCTTGGATATTTTTATAACCTGCATCATTCAGTCAAATAAATTATAATTATTTATTATACAAAAATGGAAAACATCATAATAGTCTAAAGATTTGTTGGGATATGTTACTCTTGTAGTTTTAGTTTTCTTAGAGAATCGCAAATAAAATCGACAAGTACATAGCCGTAGACTTGGAAATGTAGAAAACCAAAAAAGCAATACAAAACAATTTGACTCCTAATTGATTTTTCGCTCACCCTTCAGATCATACACACCAACAATACTATAAACTAATTTGACCTCTTTTGATAAGAAACTAGAAATTGTATTACAAAAAATCAACAAAGGACAAGAAGTCCACAAAAGGACAAGCCAAAAAACACAAAACTATACAACATAATGTCAGACAGTCTTATACAATTGGAAACCTAAAAATCCTTCCCTATTAGATGGATGAAAAGAAAGAGGAATCATGAAATCTTTTGAAATTGAAGCCTATAACACTTAAGCAAATAGCCTCATTCTATCCCAAAGAGTTAGAAATGTCTTACTCAGGAAAATCTTCAAGCATTCTTCTATCATGACTCATGAAACTAATCTAACCGCAATTAATAATCTTAGCAATAAACAAGAAATTGCATATAATCTGACCTCAATTAATAAAAGCATGATCAAGTTAAAGTCTGTCACTCATAACCTATGCAATCTCAATAGCATTACAATCACCAATCAAGCCATGTATTGAAAGCAACTCTACCAAATAATTTAGTTAATTCATCTATATATAGGAAAGTTATAGATATCAGTTTAACTTTATTTACAAATGATCAGTATATAAATTAAAGTAAATTTAGAAAGTTATAAGTAACTTTATTACCTGAAAAGAAGAAACACTCAAAAATTATGTTTAAGATATTATAACAATTTTGTCTGCAGGCCAAGCAACTGTACTACCCATAGCATCTTCAACATAAATCATTTCACATGCAGCCCTCCATAAAAATGCATTATGTGCATTTCGCACATTAGTCAAACTCTCGTAGCATTAGGTCCAATTAGGGGTGTGCATGGTACCCACCCACCTGCCCAAACCCGACATACCCGCCATGGTATGGTGGAGGTAGGGTAGGGTATAAAAAAAATATGGGGTGTGGTATAATAAATATTTTAAAAACCCCCCATGGTATAGTATGGTGGCGGGTATTTTTGCAAAAACCCGAAAATATCATACCATACCATACTTTTTTTAAAAAAAATAAGAATTATACCACATGTCAATTTATAATTGGTTATGTATAATTTGTATGTGTGAGTATATATACACTAATAGATTATATAATGAAAAGTGTAACCCTAAATCCCTAAACCTCTATCATTTTTCTATCATTTTGCTTGAATTTTAAAGTAGTAAATAATGTAATTGCTTGAGTATTCGTGTTGTCATAAAATATGTAGTTACATGATATTTTTATATTGTTATAGATACGATGTTACTTGACTATTTGTGTTGTTATAGAAGAAATAGTTACTTGATTATTTGTATTGTTAAGGATATGTAATTGCTTGATTTTTTTTATTTAGTACAAACTTTATGGATCATAATGTTAAACAATGTCAAAATAAGAACTCAAAGTGTCAAAATCTTGAAAAAAAAAGCTATAAATAAACTTTAAAATCATAAAAAAGACATGATGAAATATTGTCCAAATTCTGGCCAATTTGGTCAACCATCCGAAAAATACCATACCATACCCGCCCTTAACCTACCATGCGGGGATGTGGTATGGTATTGTATTCCATAATGGTATGGTATGGTACAAAAATCCAAAACCCGACCTAGGTAGGGTATGGGGATGGTATAGTGATACCACACCATACCACCTCATATGCACACCCCTAGGTCTAATAGGAACATGATGAACTTTTGCTTCTGAATCACTTGAAGACCATCACTCTTCAGCCACTAACTCCCCAGACCTCGTCCAATCAACCAACTTACATTTAGCATTCCAAAGGATGTTGTTAGCATTCTAGCAAAAAAAATATAAAAATTAACAGAAATTTATATTTAAATTATTTTATTAGTAAAAAATAGTTTATAAGTTCATATACTATATTTAAATCAAATCAAATATATTAATGCTATTCTTACCAATGCAGAATTTAATGGTGTATTTGATACATCCTCACATGGTTCATCTACCTGACTGTAGTCCTATAAATTGCATAAATGAAAATTCAATTACTAGTTTATCACACTTTTTATAATTATAAATTAATGAACGTTTGAATTTTATACTTGCCTGAGTTTTTTGGAAAAGTGTTTCAAGTGAGCTTTGCATTTGATCTATTCGCTTTGTCATTGCATTTTGATCCTATATCATTTGAGCAATAAAACTATCCTTCTATGATATTAGAGACGACTATGAAAGAGTAACTCCTTTTCCAAACCATTTTACATGCCCTTCCTTATCAGGACCAAGCTTCTTTAATAGTGCATCTTCTTTTAAATTAGCTGAGGAAAGAAATGAAGCATCAACCTCAACTTCAACTTCTTTCAATTTATCCTACAAATATATGGTATTATTAAAACCTTTAGCTAATGATAGGTCTAAATGGAAAAAAAAAGGTTTATATAAAAATAAATGAACATAATTACAATAGTTTCAGCAGCTAATGTGTTCACCGGATCACGATTATTTTTCTTATGAGGTTGGATCCATACATCAACTCTAGAGACAAAATGTCTTCCATCTTTCTTTTTGTAAAAATAAAATTATTATTTATAAAGATATTATTAGTGACATAACTAATGATTAATTATTAGATAAAAGAATGAGATAATACCATGTCATCAACTATTCGAGCATAACCTCTTCGACAACTTGCATATGGGGTCTGCTTTCTTTTCAGTGCTTTGAATCTATCACTCTTAAACTGGATAAAAAAAATACAAGTAAATTATTTAACAAGCTTGATGAATTTCATGAAATTGACAACTTAATCTAAAATAGATAAAAACTATGTATAGATTTTTAAATGCCCTTTTGATTGACCTGTAATAAGTAGAAAAAAAATCAGCAAGTTAAATCCTTAAGGCACGTATTGTAACAAACATACTTTAATGGCATGTAAAATGTTGGAGCCATTCATGACCAAATTACTTCTTCCTCTTTCTTCTTTTTTGTCAAACCAAGCTTTCTTTTTTCGATACTGATGAGATGGCGGTAAAAATCGCATATGACCCATGTATGTAAAGTTCTTACTAAACTTCAACCATAAAGCATGTGTTTTGTCTCCCTATATTGGACATGCTACTTTACCTTTTGTTCTATATCCAGAAAGATTTCCATAGGCTAAAAAATTATTTACTGTCCACAGTAAAATTGCCCTTAAAGTAAAAATTGTCTTGTTGAATGCATAAAAAATGTTTACATCATCATTCCATAGCTTTTGAAGGTCTTCATAAGAGGCTACAAATAAATGTCCATATCATTACCAGGTTGTTTTGGTCCTAGAATCAGTAAACTCAACATAATGTTCTCTTTTTTCATGCATAACCAAGGAGGCAAGATGTATATGACAAGCATTACAGGCTAAAAGCTAAATGTATTGCTCAAATTGGAAAATGGTTGAAGCCGTCAGTAGCAAGGCCAAGTCTTAGGTTTCATGGTTTCGTTGAAAAGGAATAACATTTGTCAGTGATCAAGTCCCATGATACGGAATCCACTGGATGACGCATCTTACTATCTTCACTTTTATAGGTGAAGTGCCACCTTAAATCTTCAGCTATTTTTGGTGAATTATACATACTTTGAAATCTTGGCACTTGACAAATCCAAAAATAGGATTATCTTCCAAGCATAAGAGTCTCAAAGTAATAAACCTCACGAGACCAGGGTCGATCCACGATGAAAGGGATTTAGCAGTACAAACTACAAAACGAGATAATAAGATATGAATAATGTAAATAAATGATAAGATAATGTTCATAAATATATGTAAAGATGTGATAAACGCATGAAAGTACACTCTTAAGCATAAATAATTAATGCTAATTGGACAGTATTATAAAGCTTTTATGATATTTTAGCATAATTATTTTGCTTATGCCTCTTTTACATTTGTTTCATTTCTTTTGCATTTTCTTTAGTTTTTATCTTGAAATAAAGTATTGTCCTTAAATTGTGATTAATGGAAATCATTTTTTCAGGTTTAATAAAATGGACACAACTCTCAATCTATAGATCAAAATGGAGAGATTATTGAACCTGGAACAACATGTCTCAATTTTACACAAAGTTGAAGAACAATCAAAAGCCCAAATCCAACATTTAATGGGCCGAAATTGAGACACAACAAAACCAAATTGTAGTTGTTTCTCAGCCCGACCCATGTCCAGTATTTGAGCCATATCTCAGAGAATACTTATCCAAATTGCATGAATCTGGTGGCCCTGGAAAGCGGAGACAAAATGCTACAACTTTCATGTTTTCCACAAAGCCCAATTCGGTCCATTTGGTGGTCAAAAATCAGCTGCAAGTTGGTGGAATGTTTGGTGGCCGACAATGTGGAAAAATTGGTGGAGGTTTGGTGTAATAGTCCCATTTCATCACCTATTTAAGGACAACTTGAGGAATTGAATGGGGGGGAGAAAAAATCATTTGAGTTCACATTTTATCATTGTATATTACAATTATCTCTTGTATTTTCTTTTTAGAAATGATAAGAATGAATTGTAAGTTAGGCTAGAACTCTTGGTAAGGCTAGAAATGAACTTGTATGTGTAGTTTATCTATTTCTCCACTTTCATTCTACCTCAAGGGCTATAAAGATTGTATGTTTGTTTATGTGTTAAACTCTTTCTCATCTTGTGATTTCTTTTTAATCCAGAAATTATAATTCTCAATTTCATATAAAATCAGTCATGCTTTCTTTATGTGATTAATGTTGAATTATAATTGTTACTGGTAGTTTCGTTTTATGAGTTAGTCCTTTACTACAATATTGTCATATGATATATTGTCGCTCTTGGATAACTTGTAAGGATGAATGTTGTTGGTAAATATTGCTTGTAAAGAGTTTATGCATATCAAATACATGTGTTTATCATTTATGCTATACTATACATATTTTCCGATTGATTGTTTGGGATGTGAAACTTTCAATTGAGTTATAATTATTAAATCAAAGTCGGGATTAGATTTACAAAACATATAAGTGATTCTCGATGCCTTACTTCTTAATTACCATCGATTGTTTCCAATTATTAAACACTGAATTTTCTTTAGAACTAATCACTTTAAATTTTACATTTTTATTATCTTTTTAATATTTTTGTTTTACGAACCTCTTTTATCGAAGGCCTCCTTGTGTATTCGACACCTCAACGTATACTACAATAACCGCGGTATATTTTGGCTGTAACCAAGATGGTAGGCAGTACTATAAAACCATCAATAGAAATAGGAGGTAAAACCTATTATAGCAAATGATAGAAAAAGCTCATAAGCAATAAACAAGAATACTTAAAACACACAAGTAAAAAGAATTAACACAATAATAATGAAAGCTAAGTTTAGGGGATCAGCCCTTGATATATCAAATATGGATAAACAATCTAATTATAACTCAAATGGAATCCACACATCAAGGAGGTTCCAATCGAAAGGTATTTCATTTAAGCCATTTTAGTTATATGAATTATATTTGTCTCGTTATCAATATTTATATCACTTCTTGTAAATAGATTCAAGCATCCAATGTGCCAATCACCATACGTCTACAACAAAACAAGGTTCCTATCTAGCCTTGTGTCGGTAAGGAAGAACCATACGATATCTAGAAATGATTCAAGAATTTGATGTGCCAAGGATTCTCTCCAATGGATCAAGACGCCCACTTTACAAGTGGTGTCAATATTGATTAGGAAAGTAAATATAAATCTATAAAATAAACAACACAAGATTATGATTATTAAGCACATATCAAGGGGTAGAAAATCCTTATTCTCATATCAAGGGTTTCACCCTTTCACCTTAGCAAGAGAGAATTTAGCAAGACATTATAAAAGTACAAAAACAAATTGCAAGAAACAGAAAATTTATTTATAACATTAAGAGAACAAAATACAAGAGAGAAAAACACAATAATAAGAGATCTGAGCCAAAGCTAAGATGCCCTAATGGGTCACACTGCACCTCTATTTATAGATACATTTAGGGGCAAACTTGTCAAATTACAAATGGATAATTGTAAAATATCTTGTTGACAAATTGGATCATCATGTGCACCAACTTTGAACGCCGATTTTGGCAATGAATTGTTTAGAATTTTGACACATGTCTGCATGAAATTATAGATATTTATTTCAGCTTTCTAGAACATCTTGATTTATATGATTTGGATACGTATATCAAGAGATATGGTCAAAATATAGAGGGATGGTTAGGCTGGCCTGAAACTATAAATGGGTTCCCTTCAACCCCATTTTTTGTCCACTAAAAGCGTGAATTTCATGATGCTTGTGAAATATAATATTGTAGATAATTTAATTAGCTTCTAACAAATCAAGGTTTGCACCATTATGATCTATAAATAGAAGTTATGCACATTTTATCGAACCTATGACAAAAACCAAAATTAAGGTGAACTTAATTCAACGGATGCAAAGACTATAAATATGCTTAAGCTGAGGAATTTAATGACACAGGAATTTAATGACACAATTAATACAATATGATAAATTAAACTCTTATTAAGCATACATAGATAAGAGTTCATCACATTCCCCTACCAGCTTATTGCTAGTCCCTTGCAAATAAAGCGTTATTATTTAGAAGTGATTCATAGAATTTTACATCCAAGGTGGTCATTATCTTTCCTTGATTTTATCCAAATAAACAAACTCTCAACCGTTTTTTTTTTTTTGAAGTTAATGTACCCTTCAATCAAGATATTAACAAACCTTCTTTTTGTGCTTAGTTACCATATGACTATGAGGCTTTTTAAAAATAAGCCATATCAATTCTAATATTTGTTAAGGCTAACATCCTTAGGCAGGGAGGATTCATTCATCATTATTTCTATATATATATATGTGTGTGTGTGTGTACATTTAAACAATGCATCTTTAAGCCATGTAGTGAGCCTAAGGCTAATGACTCCCAGACTAGTTGGCCTCAGGGCATTAGGTGTTAAGACACCCCGACGAGCTTAATGACTCGGGTTACCAATGCTTTATTTTTGCTTAAAAAATTGTGGATGGTGCAATGTTCAATCCCTTTAAGCTCTCTCCTTAATCCACATAACGAGCTTTGGGATAATAGCTTCCAAACCAATTGGTCTTAGGGTATTAGGTGTTGAGGCACCCCCGGGCTTAATTGCTCGAATTAAGGAGGCCACGAGACCAAACTTATCCACAATTAATTTTTTTTTTTGCTTTCACTTTTTTTTTAAACTTTCCCCTTCCTTTTGTTGTTATCCTAAACAAAACAAAAGAACTCAAATATCGTAACATTTTATTTTACAACCCACAATCATGCATCAAAGTATGTGTATGTGTGAAGAAAGATTCGTGAATACTTGCTTAATGAGTAAGTGAGCAAACGGTTTATTAAATGATAAGGTTGTGAGAGTTCTTAGATTTAAATAACTCAAAGTAAAGTGAATAAGGCATTCTCGCTATAAAATTCAAAAATCAAAACTAAATAATATAAAGTTAGCTAAATGAGTCTTCAAAAGAGCAAAATCAAAACACAATGACAAATTTGTTAGAATGATTTTCAAGAGCTCAAAATGGCCTTTTTACTCAGCCATTCTTGACCCAAAATGCATCTCAAGAGGATTTGAACTCTTTACACCGCACTCTAAATCTAATTACTGACTCTTTTTTTTTTTTTTTTGCAAGAAGAAAATATAAGATACACTTATGATTACTATTCTTCCCCCCCCTCCCGCCAACCAAATGAAACATTGTCCTTAATGTTTAAATGTAAAGGGATAAAGTATAGGAGATATTACCTGAAGCTTCAATTATTCAAAAGAGATGACTTGAAAGACACATAAAATAAAATGCTACAAATAAAATAAAAGACAAAAAAAATTACAAACAAACAATTAGATCCAATTTGCACTTTTTATTTTGTCCCCCTGGCCAATTTATTTGAGTTATAGTTGGGTCAGGTTCATACTTGACTACTTGTAATTTATGAAGTAATTTATATCTATCGTATCAAATGGGGATAGAATTCTATTCTACAGCTACATCAACAAAACGTACCAAAGGATCAAAGAAATTTTTAACATTCAAAAAACCTATGGGTTTTTTTTATGGAGATTCAGTTGGCTCCAAGATGCAATTTGAAAAATTCATTTGAGAGTACCAAAGCCACTTGATAAAGCAATAAAAACATCAGAATTGATGAATATATGCCATGCGTTCATGCATAAAGAATACCTGTAACTCCTGCCCAACCATTTTTCAATAATGTTTTCTACAGCCAAAGCTTTAGGAATAACATCTAAAACTTTACTGCGTCCTATAAGTGCAGCTGTTGACGCACAACCCATTAACCTGAGGCTACCTACCTCATAAACCACATGAATCTTTCTTTCAGCTAATAGCCTACCAAGATAATTTGTTATTGCTACAAACTCTTCACTTTTTCGAGGTCAAGATCCACATAATACACATATCTTTTGGATTCGACATTTTGAGGTTTCCTCCATGTGTATGCAACTCTCTAAATATAAGTGTGAAGAGGAGAACAAGAGATGTCATATTTATGGAGTGCAAAAAGGTATTCTAATGATGACATCTATATAGGTAGCTCAGCCGTTTGTTGAAAAAGTTTGACGATAAAGCATAGAAATCCAAAAAAATTGACATAAATAAGACACCATAAATGAATGACTCAACCAAAAGATAGAGATATTAATTCAAAAATGACGATTGTAAGGCATAAAAATTAAAAAATTAAAGCACATATGCATATGTACAGGTAGTTATGACTGTGGCTCGCATTTTCCTTTGGTTTTACATCCAAAAATGGCTTAAACACCTTATATGAGTTAGGGATATACTTCCCATCCAGTTTTCTTATAAACTGGCAAACAAGGTCATTTTGAGTTAGATTCCCGAGACTGTAACTTGCCTGCTCTTCTCGAAATTTTGTCCAAAATTTCAAGCTGCACAATTCCACAAGAATGCGTCTCAAGAGTCAATTGGATATTATCCATAAACTCCCTACACAGTCCATTCTTGATGAATTGTAGCTTATTCTCTCGATTATTAGACAAATATCCCAAGGAGCAGCAATGCTGGTTACAACTCCATCTTTCATATTTGTGACAAACTTGTAACTCTTACGCTTTTCGCTTTTTGGCATAAGAGCTTTTTCCCAAACCTAACATGTGAGAAACAATATCATTTGAAGATTCACAAGAAAATGGAATCTCGGCTTCAATTAACCATCGTAAATCCGCAGGAATACCCTTGCACATCAACATCCTTAATCTTTCTATGCGAGCTTTGTAAATTTTAAGCAAATCATTTTGAGGAAGAGAAGAAATCGTCTGTGCAGATTTGAGAGAATGGTATCCATGTGAAAAAAATAAGAGAGAAGAAAAGAAAATGAATGCAAGGTGAGCAACAGTTTTTATGGAACTAAAAAACCGACTTTAAAAGTCACGGAGTACCGTATCCGCCACTTGATTGGGAAATAAAATAAAAACACACAACTAAACTAAAAGTACATAAAATAAAATAAAAACAAACTAGAAATGATAGTAAAAATCAAGAATAAAAATAAAATTGAAAATATGGCGCAAACGGATAAAATTTTATCGATCGTGATAAAAAAAATACCAAAAGAGGAATCTCTTTGAAAGTAATTTACCACGGTCAAAAATATACCATTAAGGTGGTATCTCTCTTTTTTCTTTACTTGTGGCAATGGAAGAGATTACCACTATCTGAGTTTGTTTGTCCTTGAAGCGTACATTCTTTAATGTGGATGTTTATTCCTGCCTTTTTTCAAAACATGGCTCCCAACTCTTAATCTCCTTCACCTATACAAAATCAAGTAATGAAAATTCTTTAGAAGCAATAAGCTCTAGTAGCATACTTGGTTCAAATGAGCTGGTTAAACTGATTTTTGAAGGACTTAAAAAATTCCCATTTTGAATATAGTCTTCCACATTAGTTTTAACCTTATTAGCTTCCTCATTTTCATCATGCTTGAAAAATTCATTAATATCAAAATTTTGGTTAACTTCCTTTGCATGATGAAATGAGGGCATAAGTGAGGATTCAGTCTTTTTCTTGTTAGGTGTAGGTTTGTCAACCTCTTTCTTACCCTTTGGGATTGATTCATCATCTTTCTCATAACGTTTAAGAACATGCTCTTTATCAACCTTACCATCATGAAAAGTACGAACCGAATCTTTGTCTGGATTTTGGCCACTTGAATTACTCACATGTGGATTGATGGGTTTGCCTCTATCTGAGATGGAATCTCACCTTTCTCATGAGTACTTAGTGCAAATACAAGTTTTTTAGAAGCATCATTCAAGTTTGCTATAGTCTGAGCAGTTTGAATGTTAAAAGCCTCTTACTTTGCAATGAATGAATCTAATGTTTCTTCAAGATCCTCATAAGGTGCATGGTCATGAGATTTTTGAAAATTTTGATATGATTGATGGGAAGGTTGGGAAGATTGTGCATTGTTATTATTCCTCCAATCAAAATTCAAGTGATTTTTCCATCCAAAATTATAGTTTTGTGAGTAAGGATTAGGATTTGACCTTTGGGAAGTATTTAAAACATTGGTCTGTTCATGGAGACTTTTCCTAAAGGTAGGCACAATTGGGCACTCATCCATAGGATAATCATTAGTATTGCAAATGTGACAAACAAATTCTTGCATAGACCACATTTCTAAATCCTTGACTTTTCTAGCTAGGATGTAATTTTAGCATGAAGGTCATGATTCTCCCTAAAGTTCTAAATGCCACTATTAGATGTTCGTGGTACCTCATAGGTGCCAACATTGTTCCAAGTTTGGGCATTTTTTGCTAATAAGTCGAGGTAATCCATTGCTTCATCAGGGTCTTTATTTTCAAATTGTCCATTACACATTAATTCCACCATTTGCCTATTTTGATGTGTTAGACCTTCATAGAAAATCAAAACTAGTCTCCATGTTTTCAAACCATGGTGAGGACAAGTATTAAGCAATGCTTTGTACCTATCCCAACAGGTCTCTCCATGTTTTTGAGTCTAAGTAGTGATTTGCCTTTTGAGAGAATTTGTTCTATAGAGAGGAAAGAATTTTTTTAGAAATTGTTGTTGCATTTCATCCCATGAGCTAATGGATCCTGACCTAATATTTTATAGCCATGTTTTAGCTTTATCTTTTAAAGAAATAGGAAAAAGTTTTAATCTAAAGATGTTTATGCTACAATTTAAGTCACTATATGTGTTATAAAACTCTTCCAATTCTCTCAAGTGCAAATATGGATTTTCAACATGTAGGCCATGAAAGTGGGGTAAGAATTGAATGAAATCTGGTTCATGGTTGAAATATATTACATCATTAGGGAAGATTATGCATGATTGTGCACAAGTTCTTATAAGATTTATGTAGTCCATTAATGTTCTTTGTTGGGTTTAAGTATGTTTTCTAAAGAAAATGATGTTTTCCTAACAAGTCTACCACTAGATGTCCGTGATCAAATTTTCCTGCAGTTTTAAAAGAGAAAATGAAAGAAAAAAAAGATGAGCACACAAAAAAAATTAAGATCTAAAATGAAAAAAAAATACTTACAATTTTGCATGCCAAATTTTACTTTGCTCGGCAACAGTGCCAAAAACATGGCACATCCAAAAATAAAATTATCTCGTAAGCAAAGGAGTTTCAAGGTAATAAACCCGGCAAGACCGGGGTCGATCCACGAGGAAGGGGATTTAGCGGTATAAACTATAGAACGAGAGAATAAAATGTAAAAAATGTAAATAAATGACAAGATAATGTTAACAAATATAAAGAAAGATAGTAGGCGGCACTACCAACCATTTAAATGCAAAACAAAAATAAAATATGGTAAAACCATCGATGGAAATAAGAGGTAAAACCTACCATAGCAAACGAAAGAAAAAGTTCATAAGTAATAAACAAGAATACTTAAAACACACAAGTAAAAAGAATTTACACGATAATAATGAAAGCTAAGGTTAGGAGATCCACCCTTGATATATCAAAGAATGATAAACAATCCAATTATAACTCAATTGAAATCCACAGATCAAGGAGCTTCCAATCAGAAGTTATGTCATTTAAGTCCATTTTAGTTAAATAAATTATATTTGTTTCATTACCGATATTTATATCACTTCCTTTAAATGGATTCAAGCATCTAATGTGCCAATCACCATATGTCTACAGCAAATCAAGATTCCTAACTAGACTTATATCGGTAAGAAAGAACTATACAACATCTAGAAAGGATCCAAGCATTTGATGTGCTAAAAATTGTCTATAATGGATGAAGACCTCCACTTTGCAAGTGGTGTCAAGATTGATTAGGGAAATAAATATAAATCATATAAAGTAAACAACACAAGATTATGATTATTAAGCACATGTCAAGGGTTAGAAATCCTTAATCTCATATTAAGGGTTTCACCCTTCCACCTTAGCAAGAGAAAATTTAGCAAGGCATTATGAAAGAAAGAAAACAAATTGCAAGAAAAAAAAAATATCAATAACACTAAGAGAACAAAACACAAGAGAGAAAAACACAATAATAAGAGATCCCAGCCAAAGCCAAGATGCCCTAATGGGCCACAATGCACCTCTATTTATAGATACATTCAGGGGCAAACTTGTCAAATTATAAAGTGACAATTGTAAAATATCATGTTGGCAATTTGGATCATCATGTGGATCAACTTTGACCACCAATTTTGACAATGACTTATTTAGAATTTTGATCACAAATCTCCATGAAAGTTGTAGATATTTCTCTTAGCTTTCTAGAACATATTGATTCATACGATTTGGATACGTATAACAAGAGATATGGTCAAAATACGGAGGCATGGTCGGGCTGGGCTGAAACTGCATATGGGTTCACTTCAAGCCCATTTTCAGTCCACTTAGAGCCCGAATTTCATGATGCTTGTGAAATATGATCTTGTAGATAATTTAATCAGCTCCCAACAAATCAGGATTTGCAGCATTTTGATCTATAAATAGAAAGTTATGCCCTTTTTATCGAACCTATAGCAAAAACTAAAATTAAGATGAAGTTAATTCAAAAGATGCAAAGACTACAAATATGCTTAAGTTGAGGAATTTAATGACACTATTAATGCAATATGATGAATTAAGCTCTTATTAAGCATACATATTTAAGTTTTCATCAATATTATAGAAAAATATCTCAAAACTTTAGCTGGAACACATTTCTTAATTTTCTTAGTTTGTTCATCTAACTTGCATCTAGAATAATGACACTTTGGGCAATTTTCTAGTTCACCGTTATCCTTTCTAAATAAGCAACAATCATTCACACAAGCATGAATTTTCTCATAACCCAAATCAAACGACTTGAGAAATTTTCCCACTTTATACGCAGACTTGAGAAGCACATTATGCTTTGGTAACGTGTCTTCCAGAATCTCTAAAAGTCCAGTGAAACTCTTGTCAGTCTATCTATTTGTTACTTTGTGCTTATATAAAACTACAAGAGCTGACATTTTTTAGTAGTTTGCACAACTTGGGTACAAAGGAGTTTTTGCATCTTCCAAAAATTAATTAAATTCCTCATTTCTTCTTTCTTCTAAAGGTATTCCACTTTTTGTCATTATCTTCTATATATGCAGCTCAAATAAGTTGAATGGATATGACGTTTTCAATTCTTCAAGTTTTTCATCTATGCCTTTTTCTTCACCATGATGAAACCAATTAGTGTATGTAGGATCCATTCCCTTAATAATAAGATGCTCATAAACCACTTCCACATCATGATGACTTAAATTTCGACAATTTTTGCAAAGACATAGAATCTTTTTTGGATTTCCAACTATTTTTTAGCCATCTTCACGAAATTCCATTTATCTTGCATGTATTCATCTATTGCTCTACCAAGTCAAAAAGCTAAAAGCAGGTCAATATATTTTTTTAAATAACAAATATATTTTTTATGATTCGTTACATATTTAGATGTACCCAATCCTTATTCATTATCATTACACTAATAGATCGTATAAATTCTTTCTTGGTATGTCCAAGACGTAAAATTTAAAGTTAAGATCACATGAAAGCATTAGCATAGTATTATGAAAACAAAACATATAGAAGTGGACCAATTAACTCTTATCAAACCAATTAGTTTATTATTATGACAAGAAAACATATAAAAGCAGTAATAATGTTTACCAAACATATAAAAAGCATTAACTCCGACAAAATCGATGTAGCTTTCACTAGATTTAATGGTTATCGACTAGATCACTTTTAGTAATCTCGTTGACTTATCTTTATCCTACACATAAGCAAAACTGAAATTCAATAATGAAATTATAAGTTAGGATGAATCTCAATAAAGTTGCTAAAAGAAGGACCAATCAAAAGGAAATTATCAAACAAATAAAAAAATCATATAAATTAAACAAAGCCCACCTCTTCCCCCACCCCCTCCCCCCCCCCCCCCCCCCCCCCCCCCCCCCCAAACACCCAAACAAACACACACACACACACACACAAAAAAGATTTTAGTAAAACTGATTTTAGTAAAAACGTGCTATTTTTTCATATTCATAATAAATTATACCAACGCCACACTTATGTTCGTTTTCTACATAATAGAGAAATTATCAATGTGCTACTCGTGTAATTTAGTCAAATTATACAAGAAAAAATAAAATAGATTAAACATATAGGATGCTTATTAATCACGATACATCCAACTTACTTGAAGCAATGAGACAGTGACGAGTCTTGCATTGGAGATGAGTCAAAAATTAAAGTTTTTCTAGTAAAAACTCCCCAAAACAATTACACTGAAAAAAACACTAACCCATTTTTAATTCAGGACCCTTGAAGTGAATGGCGCAATGGTGAAGCTAATAGGGATGTGTGTGATGGCATCCAGTGGAGATTTACAATGAGCGAGTGAGGCATGTTGCAGTTTCAAAGAGAATGAGATTGAGTCAAATGAGCTTTTTGTATTCAGGGAAATAACGAAATCTGAGGGCCATTCATTATTCAGCAATTTGGGGGAAAGCAAAAGTTATGGACATTAATTAATATTTTATTATTATAGTACTATTATTATGGTTGATAAGCGCTCCAATGGTTAATGATTATCTTATTCAATTAAATGCTTATATGTCTACCATATAAGTGACAATTATGCCTATGTAAGTAATAATTGCTTTACAATTTTACTTATTCACATTATTATATTAATAAATGAAAATGATTTTATGTCAAACATAATTTATTTGTATATTAACAAATACAATGGATAAGACAAAAATAATTAACAATTATAAATAACTAATTTATCATGATAAGTGAGTAATAAGTTAATTGGAAAAACACTACAAGAAAAATAGGCAATGGCAACATAGTTTTCGCAACGCGCACATATGCACGTTGTTGAATATTGTTTTTCGCAACGCGCAATTTGTGTGTGTTGCGAAAAATTTTTGAACTACACTTTTAGCAACGTGCAAAAAATGCACGTTGCGAAATTTATCATTTAGCAACGCGCAGAAAATGCACGTTGCCAAAAATATTACATTTAACAACACGCGCATCTTGCGCGTTGCGAAATGTCTAAAAGGGTGTTTATAGAAAAAATTAAAACTTTGAACTTATAAAATTTTATAGGGGTGATAACGATAAATTTTAATATAATGGGAAATCCTGGAAATTTACCACTGTATATAAAGAAAAAAAATAGTTATTGAACCCAAAATCCCGTAAATCCTAAAATCCCTAAGTCACCTCTCCACCATCTTCACTGTCATCCCTCATTAACACTCCGCCTGAGTAGCCTCTTGACAGTCTTTAATTAGCCATCCTTACTTGTAGCACCTCTGGCGGCGATTGGCCTCCACAACTCTGGCAACCCAGCCCAGCCTCCACAACTTCGACCATCCATAATCGCAGCTTAGCTCTTATGTGTCACTCCCTCTGTTCGAGAACAAGCAGACAAATGAAGGAGTAGAGAGCATCATTGTCATGATTGATAGGAGTGTATAAGAAGTGAGATACCGCTTTATTGAGGAAAAAAGCTGCAATTCTTCCATCGTCGCAGAACCATTTATGAGACTGTACAGGTGAATAGTTATCCCCTGCCCCACTGCAAAGGAAAGTGTATCTTTATTTTACAAGCTTGCCCCACGCTAGCTGCAAAGCCATTGGTTTCAAGTCGCTGCAGAAATTTTCTTTACCTGCTTACTCCACGCTTAGCTGCAGAACTTTATCTCGACTCGCTGCAGATTCCTGCTCGTGAACTTCATTTTACTTGGCAGGTTTGCTACTACTGTGGGCAAGCTACTTCAGGACTACTGGGCTACAGGTCTTTGTTTCCTATTTGTTATACATATTACTTGGCACATATTTAATGAATTCATTGCCGATGTATGTGGTTGGTTTCAGTTAAAAGAGAAAAACAATAGTAATATTTAATATCTATGAATGTGAAGTAAAGTCATTAATCTAGGATTAACTTGTTTGAATATTGTTTAGATACCTAGATTTTATATACACAAAATCAGCAAAAGTATAGGCATTATGGCAATTGTTCAACACACACACACATAGATATATATATGCTACGAGTAATGAGTCCTATATAAAGGACCAGAAAAGCTCTTTCCCCTTCCCCCTTCGTGCCCACTCAGCTTCTACGGCTGTCGGTCGAAAGTGATGGCGACTAAAGAAGACTCCATCGAGCAAGCTGTTTTGGATCAACATGGCTGTATATTCAGCTTGCTTTGGTTAATCCCATGCAGTGGAGACCCAAGTGGTTCGACGAAGAATGGTGGCCTCGGTTCGGACTTTCAGTGGATGAACTCCCGATCGACCTCGCTATGATAGCTAAGAAGGGAGCCACGATCAGCAACAAGGAAAGCCACGGCAGATCTCAACAGGCTGCTATAGAGGCCTCGCTATAAGATCAGAGAGGACCTGCGCAGGCTTGTAGACTCGTGACACTTAACGACTGAACTCGTTGGTTCACGAAAAAATTCCAGTCCACCTCAGCCTGCGACAGCAAGAGGAGCACGACAAAGGGAGTCAATGCCTTTGGGAGAAGACGGCCTGACTGCAGATGGCAGATGGCTACAGCCGGCTAGATGACTTACTCTACAAAGACGACAGAGTATGTCGGGCTGCAGGTCCTTCATGACGCCAGAGTTGGATTACACGTTGGAGTTGATAAAACTTAGGCTCACCTGGAAAGGTTCGACAGCAAGCTGAATATATAGCAAGCTGGTCATGCAATATGCAGAGCACATGGTTTAAGTTAGTTCCAGACATTGAATATATAGCAAGCTCACTTGTTTGAGTAACCGGTTTCGACATAAGGAGAAAGATGGCCATATTGTAGTGTAGCTTCATCCTTGCTACACTTTAGCATAGCCTAACCACATGCAACTCATGCAAGGCCATGTAGGCCACTTCATGCACCAACTAAGCACATGCAATTCATACGGTTGGCTAATCAAGATATTAGAAATAATTAACATAGGTGGGGGTATGGCCATTATTTTTGCAGGATTTTATTGGCTGGCTTGGGGATACATTATATATATATATAAGAATAAAGTCATATATCTTTAGTGTTAAAGAAATATTATAATTTGGTTTTCAAAATTTCTTTCCATATTGCCAAATAGTTTTGCTCTCCCATGCTTCATGTAGCTTATGATTCAAATCTTTTTTGATAATTTGTATTCATTTTTGATTTATTAGCTTCATTTGAGGGAGCATTAAATTTTAATATTGCATCATCAAATCGAAGAAATTTCTCCTACAGCATATATATACTCATTAGATTAAAACTAAATTTGTGCAGATTTTATACTGCTAGAGCATCGATCAAGTCTTGTTGCTGTTGCTGCTCTCTGTTGCTTCATCATTGCTTTTGCCATCTTCAACCAGGTGGAGTCATTGCTTTTGCTTTACATGAGTTATTTTATTTGCTAGTTATTAAACCACGTGAATGCCATCTTCTTGTTCCCACATTGCTAGCTATGCTACAAGGCACTTTAATTTGACCAGGATCATGTTGCTAAGTGTCATATGATCATGAACTAACACATGCAATTCATGCAAGGCCATAGTGTAGTGTAGCTTCATCCTTGCAACATCGTCGCATAGCTAAGCACATGCAATTCATGCAAGGCCATGTAGCCCACTTTATGCACCAGCATGTGCACATGTAGCTCACGGTTCAATTGAATATACACATGTAGGTCATTGAATACACAAGGCTTAGCTCATGCACATGCAACTCATGTACAACTCAGTCCATGCACATACACATGCAACTCATGCATCAAATTGTTCACATTTGTCAATTTTTATATAAACAATTAATGTAATCTTTCTAATTATTTTGTTTGGGCTAATAAAGATTTATATTAGCCCTCTCTAATTGTAAATTCATTCATGTGGTATTGTTTAGTAATGTTTAGCCCTCTCTATTTTTATGATTGTTAAAAGATAGTTATGGTTGTACATATAATATTTTTATGTAGAGTTTGAAGATATATTATTTGTACTCATACCCAGGTTTTGGTAGATAATTGCTCAAGATGGATAAAGCATGGATTCGTTTACCAAGGTTTTTTTTTCTTATTAACAATATTGGTTAAAGTTAATTAAGTTAATTAAACTTGTTTAACTTAGTTTACTTATTATTTGTAGAGCTTCAGAGGATTATAGGAAAGGGGCATATACTTTTATCAACATGGCTCGTGCAAATTGTAGAAACCTTGAGATTATAGTTTGTCCTTGCTTACGTTGTAAAAATGTACAACGTCATCATCATGAGGTAGTGTATGAACATTTAGTTATCAATGGAATAGATCCTACTTATACTACATGGGTCCTTCATGGAGAGAGTTCCACTGCCTCAAACCAATATCAAAATGTAGAGAACATGGACACCTTTAGGATGTATAAGGAGCAAATGGGTTTTAGGGATCAAATGGAGTTTGAAGAAGAAAACTTTCCTAATAATCCTACCGAAACAAACAAAGAGGAAATCATAAACTTAGTTAAAGATGCCGAAACCCCTTTATGGCCTGGATGTATAAATTACTCAAAAATGTCAGCTGTTGTTGCATTATTCAAGCTTAAAGTCACACATGGTATTTCTGATACTTGTTTTGATGAGTTGCTTCAACTTATCCATGATATGTTACCACCTGAAAACAAACTTCCAGATTCACTTTATTTAACTAAGAAGGTACTTAAGTCATTTGATATTGGTTATGATAAAATACATGCATGTATAAATGATTGTTGCCTATTTAGAAAAGAGTTGGAACGAGCACATAATTGTCCCAAATGTGGTGCTTCCCGTTGGAAAGTTACTGAACGAAGTAAGAAGATCAAAGAAGGAAACCCTGCAAAAGTCTTGCGTTATTTTCCAATAATACCAAGACTTAGAAGGATGTTTAGTGTACCTGCAATTGCAGAACAACTTAGATGGCACCAAAATCATAAAAGCCAAGATGGTAAAATGAGACATCCAGTTGATTCAGTGGCATGGGACATTATTGATAAGAAATGGCCATCATTTTCAATGGATCCTCGAAACATTAGATTTGGTCTTGCTACCGATGGTTTTAATCCTTTTCAAGATCTCAGTACAAGTTATAGTTGTTGGCCTGTAATTATGGTTATCTACAATCTACCCCCATGGTTATGCATGACTAAAGAAAGTTTAATGTTATCTCTACTGATCCCAGGCCCAAAGCAACCAGGTAATGACATAGATATCTATTTGGCACCATTGGTGGAAGATTTAAAAGAGTTGTGGATAAATGGTGTTGAAATGTATGATGCTTATTGTGACTCTCTATTCACTTTGAAAGCAATTTTGATGTGGACAATTAATGATTTTCCTGCATATGCCAACATGTCTGGATGGTCCACCAAGGGAAAATGTGCTTGTCCAATATGCCGACAAAACACATGTTCAGAATGGCTACCACATAGTCGGAAATTCTCTTACATGGGTCATAGGCGATTTCTTGCTCCTAATCACCCATATCGACATAAAAGAACATGGTTTGATGGGAAAATTGAAGAACGTGGAAGACCTAAGATATTTACTAGTGAAGAAATTTATAAAGAAGTTGAGAACCTTGTGGATAATTGGGGCAAAGTTGGGACAAAAAGGAAGAGAGACTTAACTTCTTCTCAATTATGGAAAAAGAAATCAATCTTATTCCAACTGCCTTATTGGAAGGTCTATTTCTTTCTTCCTTACATAACTATTTTATTATAATGCCTTAAAGATATAATATTTTCCTAATTCAATAACTTATCATTGCAGGATTTGATTATGCGTCATAACTTGGATGTGATGCATATTGAGAAGAACATATGTGATAGCATAGTTGGTACTCTTTTGAATATAAAAGGCAAATCCAAAGATGGATTAAATTCACGCTTAGATTTGGAAACAATGTCTATTAGAAATGAATTGCACCCGCAAAGTAGAGGTAATACCTTCTACTTACCAGCTGCTTCACATACTCTATCAAAGGAAGAAAAGCAAATTTTTTGCAAAAGACTTGCTAGTTTGACATTACCGGATGACTATGGTTCAAATATTGCCAATTGTGTCAAATTGGAGGAAAGCAAGATAATTGGTCTTAAGTCTCATGACTGTCACATGCTAATGCAACAAATTCTACCGGTAGCCTTGAGAGGACTTTTACCTAAAGGTCCACGAAATGCAATTTTTCGTTTATGTTCATTCTTTAATGAATTATGCAACAAGATGTTAGATAGAAATAGATTAGAAGAATTGGAGGAAGATGTGGTGGAGACATTATGTATGTTGGAGAGATTCTTTCCACCTTCATTCTTTGATATTATGATTCATTTAACAGTTCATCTAGGACGTGAAGCTCGTTTATGTGGTCCTGTACAATATCGTTGGATGTACCCAATTGAGAGGTATTTATCTACTCTATATTTTTATTAGTCATCCATGCCTTCAAATAAATATCAATTAACTTTGTTCAATTATATTAGGTACATGAAAGTATTAAAGGGATATGTTAGAAATCGTTCTCGAGCAGAAGGTTGTATAGCTGAGCGATATGTTGCTGAAGAATATGTGATATTTTGCGGTAAATATTTTAAAAAAGCCTGTGGAATCGGCACTCGATATAGACGCAATGAAGAGTTTGAAGATAAGTTTTTAGTTGAAGGGCGTCCAGTATCAGGTGGGAAAGTCGTACATCTCTCTAAAGATATGTACGAGATTGCTCATCGTTACGTTTTGTTAAATAGTTCAGCGGTTCAACCTTATATAGAGTAAGGAGTCTTACTGATACCTTAACTAAAACTATCTAGATTATATATATATATATATATATATATATATATAAACTGATCCTTCAATTCCACTTTTCTTATAGGCAACACTGGGAAGCTTTGAGAAAAGAAGATGTGCAATTTTTAAGAAACGAAACATTATTACAAATTGAACATTTAAAGACTTTTAGGGCATGGTTTGCAAATAAGGTAATAAGCTTTTGATTCGTACTTTCTGTGTCTAAATCTAATATATTAATATGATTTACTTGGTTGAAATTATTATCTTGAACAGATAAACTTGGACAGGAAGAAATCTGACTTGTCAGATACTTTAGTATGGCTTGCAAAAGGACCAAGAGACATATCAATGTCATATTCTGGATTTGTTATAAATGGTATTCGCTTCCAGACTAAAGAAGCAGAAAAGGCTCAACAAAATAGTGGAGTTCTAGTTGAAGCAACAGCTCTTTGTAGAGCTAGTGCACGGGATAATTCTCAAGTGTTCGGGAAAGTTTCTTACTATGGGGTTCTGAGAAATATCATAGTACTTGATTATAATAAATTTCACATCCCTCTTTTTAAGTGTGATTGGGTGAACATTACAAATGATGTCAAAGTTGATGATGGTTTCACTTTGGTTAAGCTACATGAAGGACAAAACCAATATGAAAGAGATCCCTTCATTTTGGCCTCGCAAGCTAAACAAGTATTCTATTCTCAAGAAAATAAAGCATCACAATGGCATGTTGTTTTGAGAGCACCACAAAGAGGTTTCTATGACCTTCAACTGTATGAAGAAAGTGATTGTACACCTTCCACACCAATTAACATAAGTAGGCTTAAAACCCAAAATACTAGTGAAGGATGAACCTTGCATAAGAAGCGATGTTGATGGCATATTTTGTGATAGGTAGATTTCCCATATTTGTAGTAGTAAGTTTATGCTTGCATTTTAATGATGGCATATTGTGTGATAGGTAGATTTCCTATAAATCTTTATTTTTATGCCTTTTTTTACTTCTTATCATGGTTATTGCAAAATTATTTCAATCATTTATGTGACTTAAAAGTGTTGTGACGTTGTGTTATGCAGAGGTTAAGCACTATCTATAAATTGAGTGCATACTAGTGGAAGAAGATGAGTGGTGCAGAGGTAAGCTTTCATTTTGAATTTCACCTATAGAATTATTGTATGAAAATGAAAAAATGTGAAATTATTCTTGATTTAGCACTAAATTTTTTTATAGTCTTCAAGGAAAGCGAAAAAAAGGTTGCAAAAACAACGTGGAGCAGTAACAGCTGATGCTATACGGGATCATAATAAAGGCATCAGAATTGAGAGAGATGATGATGAACAAATGACTGAATCAAATAATAAAGAATTGAAAAGGAAGAGAGGGCCAACTACTTTAGGCATGTTAAAAAGTCATGTAACACGTTTAAATGTTGAGTTCAGTGATGTGGGCGTACCAGTGGGACCAAATTCTGATAAGTATACATCTTATCTTGGAGTTTTGGCACAAACGCATGTGCCAGTTAACATCAAAGATTGGACTCTAGTTGAATCAAAAGACAAAGATGACCTTTGGACATTGGTCAAGGTATGTATAGATTTAATTTATATTGGTTATTTATATGTAAGTTTCTAATATTCTTTTTGTCTAGCAACGATTTGTTGTAGATGAATCCCATAAACATTGGACACTTCGAAAAATTGGTGATCGTTGGAGACAGTTCAAATCAGAAATAACTTCAAAGATAAGAAAGGTTGACCAACAACAAAATAGAGTACGGGCTTTGTCCCTGTTAAGGCCTGGCAACATAGAATCTGATAAGGACTGGGAAACATTTGTCAAAGAGAGATTGTCTCCAGAATTTCAAGTAATTAGACATATCTAGTCACACACAAACACACACGCATATATATAATAATGTAGAATTTATTCATTTGTTTTATACTTGATTAATAGGTAATCAGCGAGAGGATGAAAATTTTGCGAAAAAACCAAGAGGATGTACACACAATGGGTCGACTAGGTTATGCTCGCAAGGAATATGAAATGGTAAAAATTCAACATCCTTGCATTTTGATTATATTCACATGATTTTTCAATTTATGTCTTAACTTATTTTTATCATTATGTTTCTTCATTTGAAGAAAAAACAGAGCTCAGGTGAAACATCAATTACTAGAGTTGATGTTTGGATTCAAGCGCATCTGAATAAGCAAGGGCAGCCTGCAAATGAATCAATTGGACAAAAAATGGTAGGAATTTTTATAATAAAAAAATAAATTACCTTACAAACACATGGCTTACATGAGAGTTATTATTCACACTATCTATTTTTTCACATATTACTTGGTTGTTCATAGAAACAAATTGAAGATATTCAAAAGTCAAGTGAGGATGTGGACATGTCTAATATACGAAATGACCCTCTTGTGATTGTATATGGAGGTGAACAACGTGGTAGAGTGCGTGGAAAAGGATTTGGTGTCAATCCTTCTAAAGTAGATGCACAGCTGCAATCTAGTGGAAAAGTTAAAGTACTTGAAAATGAACTGCAGCTTAATAAGCAAAGACTTTTACTATTAGAAGACCAGATGGATAAAGTGAATGCATTGTTAATGAAAATGACCCAGGTGAGTATATTTTTATTACTTAAAAATGATCTATAACATATGCTATTATATATAATGGATTTCATACCTTGAAATTGTACAGAATCAGAGTGTTGACGAAATGATGAGCTCTTATGCATGTACCCCTCGAGTAAGAAACTAACACATTTTGTTGTATTTATAATACTATATGAGTTAAAGTATACGATTATTTAAAGTAATAATTAAACTAATTCTATTAATTGTAGTCTCAACAAGGAAGTGCTCCAATTCATCAAATTATACCAAGTGAAAATGCAAGATGCCTATTACTGCATTGGTACTCAGATGACCCAGATGAAATTGTGGCTGAAGGAAAGATTGCAAGTGTAGATCCTAAAGTTCTAGTACATCACAAGCCTTTAGGAAGGGACTGTTGGAAAGTTTGGGTTACTCATGCTATTAGGAATGATGTTGAACTGTATAGATCAACTGACGAAGCTCAAAACATTGATCAGGCTGTAGGAAGTGCTATTGCTTGGCCAAAAAGTTGCATCAAGTTGATATCATAAAGGTAATACTTTCTCATTGACTAAATTTCTATAAGTTTGTATTTGGAAGCTTATATCATTTAATTTTTACAATATGTTCTAAGGATGTTAACTGCATTTTTATTATCCTTATTTTTAGGTGGAGGTTGCCTTTTATGTTGTCACTTTTAAGGAAAGTTCATTAATCAAGATGCTAAAAGAAGACGATGATTTTGCTTCTTATGTATGAATTTGTGCTTAAGTATGTTTTACATGATTTCATTTTCCTTGAGTCATTTAGGATTGTATTACATATTAATTACAAGTACTTGTATTTTTCATAATATTTGTGATAATATTAACATAATACAAATTTCTACATTTATTATAAATTATGTATTCTGCGATTATTTATATATCAATTTGTATAATTAAAAATGAACAGGTCTTACGTATTAATAAAAACGGTATTTAATTATAAATACAATATATTTCTATATCAAACAAATGGCAACATGCGCATGTTGCTAAAACAAACTTCCAGAAATCTATAGCAACACGCATTGCATGTTGCTGAAACTATGTTATTTTAGATCTTTTCGCAACACGCAATATGCGTTGCCATTGAGGTATATAGCAACACGCATTGTGTGTTGCCGTCGATGTCTACGGCAACACGCATTGCGCGTTGCCGTCGATGTCTATGGCAACACGAAATGCGCGTTGCCATCGATGTCTACGGCAACACGCATTGCGCGTTGCCGTCGATGTCTACGGCAACACGCATTGTGTGTTGCTGCACTTTATTACTCTTTGTCTTTCAACAACGTCCAATGCACGTTGCAATTAATATCTACAACAACACACATTGTGTGTTGCTGAAAACTCTTTTAGTCTGTCTTTTAGCAACACGCAATGCGCGTTGCCAAAAGATTTCTAGCAACATGCACAATCGCTTTTCGCAACGTGCATGCGCGTGTTGCTAAAAGTGAAAGACTTTTCGCAGCACCAAAAACGGCAACATGCATCTGCGCGTTGCGAAATCGTTTTAGCAACACGAAATGCGCGTTGCCGTAGCCCATTTTTCTTGTAGTGATTATTTGATGACAAAACAGAATGACAAAAAGGAACATCAGAAGAAGTATCTAAGTTCAAATGAAACAACCGTCCTTACTTATGCCGCGTCCTGATCACTTTCCCCGTTTGCAGGTCCTGTATATCACAACCAAAAGGAGAAAAGTTAACTGAATAGTTTTGATCAACTAATTGACCAACAGAAATTTAGTTTGCAGTCAATTTTGGGACATAAATAGAATTTAGAAGGGAAAAAGATTTATCCAATGAAACGGTGCCAATTCCCTTAATTGGAAGTTTTTCCCCATTGTAGTGACAACAGAAAGATTTGATGAACAAGGTCGAAGTATGGAAAAAAATTGTTCCTAGTTTGTCATATGGTTAAAAGCTACAGAATCAAGAAACCAATGAGATAGGCCATTTGTTTTACCTGATAGGCCAACAACAGAGAAAGCAGAGGAGATAGCAGCTGGTAACGCTGATTGTAAAGTAATTTGGATCATTTGCTAAATATTACTTTGGGTGATGTTACAGCTCATGCCACTAGAATCAATTGAATGTTATTCTTCACTCGAATAGGAAGTAAAAAAGGACATTCGAGAATCACATGTCCTTTTTTCTTACAATAGTTGCACATGTTCCTTTTTCTACAATGGGACTGCATATGTCCAGTAGCATTGCCAAATCGAAACTGAATTTTGCTTTGATCTCCATTCATTTGCTTTATTAGAGACCTGCCACGAGAAGCCAAGAAAACAGTATCTGCAGAGTTGACTTTTGCATCTAAATTAGCTTGAGTTTGCAAACAAGTTTCCTCCCTAAGAAGATCGCCCAAAACTGAATCTATGAATTCACGATTAATGATATTGGCCCTAACATTTTCAAATTCAGGTCTGAGCTTCATGAGAAATTGAAGCACGCTACTTCTATCTCTTTCTTCTTGCAGTGCTTTATAGGCAGAATTATCAACAAGACTTACCGACATCATATCTAATTCAGCCCATCCCAAAAGTTCAGAATAAAATGTCCGAATCTCCCTATCATCTTGATTGAACTTAGCAATGGCATATTCAATTTCAAATTGCCTAGCCTGGTTCGTTTGAGAATAAATTTTCTTAAGATGATCCCAAATAGCACTTGCAGCATTAAAAGGACGTAAACTTAAAGCAATCTGTTTCAAAAGAATTGAAGATCCAAGTAATAATTCTAGCATTATTTGTTTTCCATTTGGCCTTTCCTTTCTCATATGTTGGTTCTTTCAAAGACCCATCCAAAATACTAGATAATTCTTTTCCCTCAAAAAACACCCGAAAATGAAATTCCCAAAGAGGCTAGTTCTTTCCATTAAATTTAACAGATATAGTATCAGACTTATCACAATCCATAATGTTGCAAGAGAAAGAAATAGACCACACCTAGAGACGAAGAAGACACCAAAAAATAATAGTTCTCGAAGTCGGTTGCAAAGATCGGATAAGAACAGAGACAATTTCCTGGACACAACAGATTTGTAGAAACAATGACAGCCATAACTGCCTATTCTTGAATCAATACCAACCTTGGCTCTGCTACCATGATAATGTCAAAGATAAATGATTTCACGGGTGAATGAATTTTTCTGTGTCTCGTCTGTACAGGAGTTGTTTATATATATGCATCAGAAGTCAATAATGCACAAAAGAAAAATAAGAAAAATTACATGATTAAGAAAGAATCAAAGAAGTAATCATAGGTCATGATTCGTGCCTTTGACTTGTTTGGCAATTGCACTAATAAAGACTAAAAATACTGCAGCTTTACAAAAATGTTGCTGCTTGACAGTCAAGCTTTTGCTTTGAGGTATATTATTAGTTTCAATCTCATGTTTGTTGTCACTCCTGTGGCTACCGATACAAGAGCTGTAAGATCACCGCCGTTCAATCAGACCTTTTCTACAACTTATTTTTCCCAAAAAAAAAAAAAAAAAAAAGAAGAAGAAGGTTAAAAAAGAGAAAAGAATAAAACCCTATGAAGCTATTTTCAGAAAGAACTATTATTCGAAGTTATATAATTCAAAATCCTGATTTTATTTTTTTTTAATAAAAACAATTTTGTCAATCCCTTTTTATATGTTCAAAAAATGTAATAAGAAACTGATTCTTCTCCTTCAATTATTTTAGAAAAGATGGCCGCACATGGCTTTTTATGATTTTGAAAAATTTATGATTTTATAGCTTATAATTGGCTTCAAATACATTTCCAATTAATTAAGATAGACCTTCGTCAGTATTATCCAAGAGTCAGAAGTCTCTTCTCCAATTTTTTATTATGCAAACTCCGGAGAGATCGCAAGAGTTAACAAACAAAATTGGCATACCTGCAAGTGGTTACATTTCCAATGAATTTTATATATATTACTGCAAATTAATTAATTTATTTATAGACAAGTTGAAAACGCGTATCTTTGGAATCAAGAAGATCCCAATAAGCTAGAACGTGTCCGTGGAAATAAAATTAACATAACAATCTTTATTTATTTATGAAAGGCTACTTTGTTCGGGAGCTTGAGTTTTGTTCAAGCACCTTTCTCCCATTCTTGGAGTCTGAGGTGTAAAGTTCTCTCCTCTACAATACAGTGTGTGTTTTGTGCTTAATCTTATCCTTATTGTTTGGTGTATATATGAATCTATGGTTATTATAATTGAATAACTTTTCATGTAAAATAGGAATTGAAATGTCCGAATGATCAACTCTGTAATATGTTGTTAGAATCAATATGTCTTCAAATCGTTGGTTTAGAAAAATAGAAACCCTTTTTACTGGATGATCATAATACTTCTCAAAAATTGAAATTCTTAATCAATGAAGGAAGAATATCACCACTTTTGTTATATATGATACCAAAGTTGATCATCGACTCATTCTGTCTAATTCGCAAGAACTTTTTTGATAACACGGATTTCTATTTCTCAATGATATCCCATGATCAAGACAATTGACTGAATCATGGGTGAAATCATTTAGTTCATTGACTTCATCCTTTTACAAAGCAAATCGACTTTAATTCTTGAATAATCCACTTTAGCTTTTGGTATATGAATATACTCGGTGGTTCTTATTATAGTTAAGCATTTCGCATAAAAAAGCAATTAAAAAAAAAACTGTAATTCTAGTCGTCCTATCTTTTCATGGTATTAGAGACTCTGTTCTAGGGTCGGCAGGACCTCCAACTCCCAGGTTGATATACAGAATATACATCCAATAAACAAAGCTGCTCACAACAGCTAGCATTCGCCACATCCTGATGATAATAAATAAAATGGTAGTTCAATAAAAAAAAAATTAAGGGAAATCATTTCTGGAAGAAAACAAAAACATAGAAGCCTTGGGTATAATCAAGCAATAATCAAACAACCAATTCAACCGTACCATGTTGATCACCATCAACATTAAAATGATGGATACAGTAATTCATGCACACGGATCTGTCTGTGTTCCATCTGTAATTACATTTCCATTAATTATAACAGAAATTAAAGGTAAACAAAAAGATAAAAGTGAGAGAAGTAGAAGTCCAAAAGTTAAGCAAGCAATAGGGATTCAAGGAAGAGATCTTTTGACACAAATTTTTTGGTATAATATTAGACATAAATTTGTAGTAATTGATCTATAAAATCTAATGGTTGAGCTAATTGATGAGTTAGTAGCATTTAATGCAACTTGTTAACTTTCAATCTTAACTATTAGATTCTATGAGATCAAATTGCTATAAATTTATATCAATAAATTGTGTCAAAATTTTATGTTAAATGATCCCTTCATATTTATGGAGAAAATATTTTAACACAAATTTTTAATAGAATTTATTGACATAAATTTATAATCATTAATTTTACAAAATCTAATGGTTGAGATTGAAAGTCAACAAAATGCATTTAATGCTTCAAACTCATCAATCATCTCAACCATTAGATTTTGTAGATCAATGACTTAAAAATTGTATCTAACTTTGTGTTAAAAGTCTTCTGTCAAAATATCATCTCCTATATATATGTATGTATGTATATGGGTAAAAAAAAAATGTATGGTGTATTATCTATATTATATCATAATATTATATTATAGTATATATATGAAGTTATACTATATATACTATATATATATATTATATGTATACAGTATATGCTATACATACATAACACACACATTGTTCATCATTATATAATAAGAGACAGCACACACACACACACACACACACAAATTGGTCATCACAAAAAAAAAAAAAAACTAATTGTTCATCGCAAAAATACTCCTGAAAATTTAAGCTCAGTTTCCCAAGTTTTCGTTATGATTCTATAAAAATCTAGCGGGCACCAAGTCCAAGGAGCTTTGGTAGCAGCCTTGGCGGCTCTCTGGCATATAGTTTCTACTATTGCAGATGCCATAAAATTCTAATAAATAAATAAAACGTACGAGTACAGTGGCTGACGTACCAAGGATTTTAACAAAAGAGAGGCACTGCCAATATTTATTTAATAAATTTCAATTAAACAAAAAATTTTTAAGAAAAATAAAAAAAATAATGAAATAACGGGACATAATAAATCTTACCTTTTGAAATTAATCCTAATGTAATAAAGTAATATACAAAATGAAAAATGCTAATATTTGATAATTTTTTCCATAAATATACATTTATAATTGTCTCGATGAGATTTCATAATTTGAGAACATTGCTTAATCACCTCTTTGTCATTTAGTAAAAATATTTTCAACGCATGCTAATAAACTACTATTCCCTAAAAATATAAATGATAGGGTAAATATTATGGATGATCTTTAAACTAAGGCCTAATATTTAGATGATCCTAATTTTTTTGTAATACAATACATGACCCTAATATCTTGTGTACAATTATTCATGACCCTATTGCTACCAAAATTCCGTTACATCTAACAACTAAAATGCAAAAAAATAACTTTCAATTATTAACTTTCCAAATTTCATTAAACTTTCTTTCATAAATGGTTGGAGTAATTATATTTTTAATTTATTTTTATTGAAATAGTTTTAAAAAAATTCAATCACAACATTATCTCTCTCCACCTCTATCTTCTTCTTCCACTGCTGCTTCTTCTCCTTCTCCTCCTCCTCCTCTTCACTCTCTCTTTGTGCAGTTCTCTTTTATTGGCATGATACTAAAAAAAAATTTGTAAATTAATTTCATGATATTTTGAATAATTAAAATGTTTTAAAAAACAAAATGAACAAGATAAATCCAATGCATGCCTATTCTAAATCAATTCTAACAGCAATCATTCTTAAACAATTTATGATTCATCAAATAAAAAACACTTACTAAATTATATCTAATCCAACCATGCACAGCTAAAAAACTCATTCCTTATCAATTTCCATATCCTAAAGTGAGAAAGTTTAAAAGAGAGAAGAAAAATAAGAGTAAAAAGAAAAGGAAAATATAAAAACAAGGTCATTACGTAATTAACTTACAAAAATAAAAGAAAATAAAATAAGAATACATAAGTCATTTCATGGGTTAGGTTTGAATTTTAACCGAATCAGTAAATGGTAGAGTCATGGTTAATATTATGAAAAACATCATGGTCATATGTAATAGTTCGAGGTCTTTTACTACATTTTTCCTAAATAATAAATAACTTGACTAAAAATTATAAAAAGAGTTAGTCATCACCGTTGACTAGAAACTATTTGAATTCTTATTTTTTGGCAACAACATATTGATTATTTACAAACTACAAAAGAAAATGAATAAATAATTTCTACTTGCTTAAATAAATAAATAAGAAATTTTAAAAAATCTAAATTAAGTTTTATTTCAAGAAAGCATGTAATAATATAACTGTATATACTAAATTAAACTAAGGGGGCTAAAGTAAATTTTCAATCTTTAGGATGGCCCCGGCTACATACGCTACGAATAGGCACCTAGCTCCGCCGCCAATGGGCAGAACATCAATTTCTCCAACATTGCATTGTCCAATTTACATGCTTCAACAGCATCAATCAAGTAACCCTTCCCGCAATTGTGCTGCTTGTTTAGAGCAAGCCGATTCTTTCTGTAGACCAAGCAGAAAGCGCGCTTAGAAATCACCTCGGCTGCGAATCTCAGCTGCTTTCTATAAAGCATAAAAGAAAAGAATATTTTCACCGAACTAATTAAATTACTCCCTTCCAACAGTTTCATTCACTTTCTCTGTACAGTTCTCCTCTTTCTTTAAATATCTTCTTAGTCAACTTCTTCGCTTGTATTATATATAAATGGCAGACACCAAGCTACTACTACGTACCCTACCAATACATATAGACATAGAGCTTGCCAGCGGCGGCTCAAGTTTTTTTTCTTTTTTTTAAATCTCTCTTCATTTTCGATTAGTGTTAAGCGATTAACAATGGAGAATCTTGATGTTACATCACCTCCTACAAAGCCAGCAAAGACGCATGTCTCTTTTGCGAGAAAGGCATAATATGAGAGACCTATTTCATGTAAATACCACAAATTAATTCGAGAAAGTTTTACGCGCGTGGAACAGATATACTATGATCAATCTAATAAGATTATTTTATGTAATGTTAGATTGTTTTATATACACAAGTGTTTCGATTTATATATTTTACTTATCCTATCTATATGTTCTTTTTTTTTTAACAAATTTTTTATTAATATTTTTAGTGTTGTATCGTTGAAAGGGTTATGAGAGATGATACATATAGTTTTCGTTATTTTTTATGGCAAAAATCAGGGGGGAGCAGAATTCATAGGCACTCTTGTACTCATCTTTGCTGGGGCAGGCACAGCCATTGTGAACCAGAAAAAACAAGGCTCGGAAACCCTCCTTGGCGACGGTGCCTCCAATGGACTCGCTGTTAAGATCATCCTATTCTCGGTTGGCCACATCTCTGGAGCCCATCTGAACGCTGCTGTCACCATTTCCCTTGCTGCCTTGAAACACTTTCCATGGAAGCATGTACGTAAATATATATATCAAGACAATCTTTCAGAGTAAATATATGAATACAATATATATCAAAATTTTTCATTTTTTTCTTTTTGTTTAATAAATTTACAAGAGAATTGAGAGTAGTGGGTTGTGATGAATGACAAGTGAGGCATACGAAAACGATTTTTAACTCTTGATACTATGCTAAAAAACCATTCATAAACCTCCATCAAATTTATGGAACACGCCTTGAAAAATCCTAAAAAAATTTTATTGCTCTGCTTTATGTCTTATTTTTTTTCACAGGTGCCACAGTACATAGGAACACAACTAACGGCATCAATATGTGCAGGATTTCTGCTGGAGGGAGTTTTTCACCTAGAGATGGGAGGGGGAATGACAATGCCTATAGTAGGAGACGGTCAAGCTTTCACTTTGGAGTTTATTAGCTTCATTCTCATGTTTGTTGTCACCGCTGTCTCCACTGACGCAAAAGTTGTAACTTCAATTTGCAGTTTCTGTTAAGTTTTTTTGCTCATATGCAAGTGGGAGAAATTCCATATTGGTTAAGTAGCAAAACTTGGGTCTCATGTGGGCTTATAAAAGAAGTCATGTGAGAGATGTTTAAGTGTCCCAATTGAAATTCTCCTTCACCCACCCATATTGTGTAAGGTCTTATATAAGACCTCATAGTTTAAGGGCCTCTCATTAAGGATCTTAAAGTTTGAAAGATTTGCTTTATTCCCCTTTTATTTTTGGGGTATTTTAGTATTGCCCAATTGTTTAGGTAATTATAGTTTGGCCCAACTATTCGGATAATTATAGTTTGGCGTAATAGTTGTGGTATTTGTATTGTGACCCAAAAGTTTGTAATTCTCTTTTGAAGATAGTGGAAGTTTCTTCAACGGCGCCCGAGGATGCAGGTAACAATACGGCACCTCGTTAAATCTTAGTGTTCTTTCTATTTCTGCATTGTTAGTTAATTGGTTGCCTCTTTAGTTGCTATTATATTCAATTATCTGGCATAGTTTGTAGTTGTGCATTTGGTTGTTTTTGTAGGTATCACTTCCGCGTTGCGCAACAATTGGTATCAAAGCCTAAGGTTTTGGGTAGTAAGTGGCTATTTCGTTGAAGCACTTACTACTATTCTGGGCTGTTGAATTTGGATCGCTAGTTATTGAACATAATAGTTTGTTTGGAGCTAGGTTATTGGTGATTTGTGTATCGAGCTTATTTGTGAGAGATAGTGATGGCATCATCGTCAACTGTACCAGAGAAGATAGTGACTGTGACAAATACAAAAATAGATGTTGAAAAATTTGATGGTCAAAATAATTTCGGCTTATGGCAGAGTGAGGTGTTGGACGGGTTGTATCAGCAAGATTTGGATATTGTTTTGGAAGAAACAAAACCAGAAGATATCAGTGCAAGAGATTGGGACAGGTTGAATATAAAAGCTTGTGGGTTGATTTGCTCTTGCTTGTGTAGAGAACAAAAGTATCCGTTCACAAAAGAGACATCTGCAAGCAAATTGTGGAAGGCGCTAGAAAACAAATATATAAAGAAAAGCAATAAGAATCGGCTGTATCTATTGAAGAGATTGTTCCGTCTTTAGTTGAAACCAGGTTCGAGCATCAGTTCTCATATTAATGAGTTTAATAAGTTAATTGTTGATTTGTTAAAATTAGATGAAACCTTCAAAGAAGAACGTAAGGCTATGCTATTGATAGGCTCAATTCCGGATGAATTAGATCATTTGTACATTACTCGATTATCCATGGGAAAGATAAACTATCTTTTGAAGAAGTTTGTTCTGCTTTGTTGAACTATGAAAATAGTAAGAAAGACCAAAGAGAACGTAGGGATGAGTCAGTAGAAGCATTGACAGTGAGAGGGCGTAGTCAAAGTAGGAAACTAGGAAAAATGAAAAAATCTTGGTCGAGGGATAGATTAGGAAAAGATGAGTGTGCCTTTTGTCATGAGAAAGGGCATTGGAAGAAAGATTATCCAAAGTTGAAAAAGAAAGATAAGGATAAGGCTGTTTCTGATGCATGTGTTGTT
>SNVD02012908.1:0-72044 GCA_013180625.2 Boswellia sacra
AGGAAATACTTTTGTTTTCCCAAATCCTTGATGTCAAATTCAGTCTCAAGTTTATTCTTTAAGCTATTGATCTTAGAAAGGTTTTCACCGGTCATGATAATGTCATCTACATACACTATCAGAATGGCAATTTTGCCCCAGTGGAATGCTTGAAGAACATTGTATAATCAACTTGACTTTGTGAGAAGCCGTGTCTTCTTACAACATCTCTAAATCGTTCAAACCAGGCTCTTGGCGACTGCTTTAGACCATATAGAGATTTTCTTAATTTGCATACCTTGTCTCTTCCAAAACTTTCCTCAAATCTGGGAGGCAAGTCCATGTAAACTTCCTTTTGAAGATCTCTATTTAATAACGCATTTTTGACATCCAATTGGTGGAGTGGCCATTCAAAATTAACTGCTAGAGAAAGAAGAATTTTGATGGAGTTGATCTTAGCAACCGGAGCAAAAGTCTCTTGGTAATCAATACCATGAGTTTGGGTAAATCCTTTTGCTACAAGCCTAGTTTTATATCTCTCCACACTCCTGTCGGCCTTGCACTTCACTGTAAAGACCCATTTACACCCAACTGTCTTCTTGTCTTAAGAAAGATTGGTAATACTCCATGTGTTATTCTTCTTAAGAGCATTCATTTCTTCCATCACAGCTAATCTCCAATTCAGGTCTCCTAATGCTTCTTGAACAGTTCTTGGCACAGGCAAGTTATAAATCCTAGCAATGGGATGTTTAGTGGATTCTCGAGTACCTTTTCTTATTGCAATTAGAAGATCAAGATTATAAGAAGACAAATTTGGCAAATCAATTGAGGATGAAGGGATAGAAGCATAAGGAAGATTACTCTGAGTTGTAGGACCTTCACTCGGAAAATTAGATTGATCATCAGCTGGAGGAACAAGTGGAGTAGTAGCACGTTTGTGAAACCGCTTTCTGGTATAAACCTGAAGCTCATTCTCTGGATTATGATTAGTTTGAGAAACTTTTCCCACTATCTTTGATAAATTAATATCTGACAAATTGTGATTTCGAGTGCCATCATTAGATTCAATTCTTTGAACTATTGGTTTCGAAAACTGTTTATCAGGGATATCTAAAGAGATGGGTAATGTTTCCCAAAAATTATCTTCTTTACCTATATTCTCTCCTTGAAGAGATTTTTCCTGAAAGAAATGCTGATCTTCAACAAAGTGTACATCCATACTTTCAAAAATTTCTTCGTTACCAGATTAAAGCATTTGTATCCTTTTTTATTTGAAGCATAGCCAAGAAACACACATTTTTCAGTTCTTGGATCCAATTTTGACTATTAGGTATGTATACATAACAAACACAGCCAACCACTTTTAAAGGGACATTTGTCATTATTCGAAATGTAGGAAAACAATTCTTTAAAACGTGTAATGGTGTTTCAAATTTCAAAACACGAGATGGCATTCTATTTATTAAATAATATGCAGTTAAAAGGGCATTACCCCGGAGATATTTAGGTACGTTCATAGAAAACATAATGGCTTTAGCTACCTCAATTAGGTGTCTGTTCTTTCTTTCAGCAATGCCATTTTGTTGCGGTGTATCTCGACAAATTGATTGATGAACATTCCCTTTTTCTATAAAAAATGTTCCTAAATATTGGTTAAAGTATTCAGTCCCATTATCTGTACTTAGAATGTCAATTTTGGTTAGAAATTGATTTTCAATCATGAGGAAAAAATCTTTGAACCGTTGTTTAACATTTGATTTTTTTTCCAACAAATCCTTTTGTGATCATCAATAAAAGTCACAAATTATTTTATGCCAGAAAGTGTGCTAACCTTAGATGGTCCCCAAACATCACTATGAAACAAGTAAAATGGTCTTGAAGCAAAATAGGACTTTATTGGAAAAGAAAAACGATGGTCTTTAGCCAAATGACAAGACTCAAAGTGCAATTTTGAACAATCAATCCCTTTAAACAATTTGGGAAGCAAATGTTTAAGATATATAAAACTAGGATGTCTTAATCTTCTGTGCCATAGCATTATTTCATCATAGATAGAGTTTGAACTAGTACTACTCAAAGCATAAGCCTTTTTATTACCAAAAATAGTTTCATCAAAGTGATAAAGTTCATTCATCTCTCTAGTAGTTCCAATCGTCTTCCCCTAGTTTCGGTCCTGAAAAACACAAGTAGAAGGAAAGAAAAGTATAAAACAGTTAGCCTCCTTAGATAGTTTATACGGAAAGAAGATTGCAGTTCAATTTTGGGACATGCAGGACAGATTTTAGAGTAATATTTTCTGAAATTTTAATGTTTACTTTCCCTGTAATAGGGGAAAAACTACCATCGACTATTCTAATTTTTTCAATACCAGAACATGGGTAATAGGAGTGGAACAATTGGGAACAACTTGTCAAATGATTAGAAGCCCTTGAATCTATGATCCAAGGATCGGTTTTTCCTAGAGCAGAAAGTGTCATAGAATTATCACCTGATTGTGCCATAGAACTGACAGAAATATTCGGAGATGAATAGGATTTAAAAAGTTTAAGAAGATGATCTAATTGCTCTTTATTGAAAGGAGATGACTCAGCTTCATGTGCGGTTGGTGTATTCTTCTCATTAGGTTTGTGTCCTCTGCCAACAGAGGGTTTGCCATGTAGTTTGTAGCATGTATCTCGAGTGTGACGAGGTTGTCTACAATAATCACATCGGAGGTTACTCTTGTCTCCACTCTGCTGATGGTGAGATGTTTTGCAGCTAATTTGGGCCTTCGGAATGGCCAAGACAGAACCCTCTACAGGTCCGGTTGCACCTATAGCCTTTTTTCCAAGCATCACCTGTTTTCTGCTCTCCTCCCTTCGTACTTTTGCAAAAACCTCTCCAATTGGGGGATTTCGTCCAATAATCCGGCCTTGGACCTCATCAAATTCAACATTCACCTGCAAGAAACCTGAAGACTTAACCAACATCTACTATCTTCATGTAATGATTGTAGTCCTCGAATGATTTCCACTCATAGTCGTTGAATAAGTCTAGATCCTGCCAAATCCTCTTAAGAGAATGAAAATACTTTGTCACAGAGTCCTCATCTTGGCGGATTTCTCCAAATCGAAGGGTCAATTCGTATACTTGGGATTGGTTCTCCAAGTCGGAGTACATCTGCGAGACATTATCCCATAGTTCCTTTGTTGTAAAATAGTAGAGATAATTCGCCCTAATCTCCTCAGTCATGGAGTTGACCAACAATGTCATCACCATTGAGTTTTCAGCGTCCCAAGTGGTATAGGTTGGATCCTCTGTGTTGGGCTTCTTTATGTCACCTATGATGTAGCCAATCTTTTATCTCCCTCTAAGATACAAAAGAACAGACTGCGACCACCTAAGAAAATTTTCGCCATTGAGTCTGATTGTCGTGATCTAAATAGGGTGGTTTTCGGGTATGTTTCGGGTGGATTGAGGCACGAATTGATAAGCTTGACTTTTAGAGGTGACTTTGGACATCTTTGGAGGCAGAAAAACAAAATAAGAAACCCCTAGGTCTTTCTCTGCTCTGATACCATAGAGAAACGTGCAGAGAATAGGAAAGTTTTTATTATTTTTTCTGTTATGTTACAATAGTATATATAGGCTTTCTCTGATACACAGAACAGGAAACAAATCTTCCTAATTTATAGGAAGAATAAATTGGCTCCTATGATCTCTCTAACAGCTCACCAAATTCTTATTTTTCTAAAATAAAATATTCTACATAATTACACACAATCTAGAAAATATTCTACGTAATCTAGAAATATAGGAAAATATTCTATATAATTACACATAATCTGAAAAATATTTTACACAATCTAGAAAGATATTTTAACACAGTACATGAACAAACTAGTCATTTTACAATTTTTAACTGAAATTGTTTGGTTAGTATGTTATATCCTTTGTTTTGAACTTTTTCTAATCTCTTAAAAATATTTACAGTCATGGCCGTCAGGTTAAGGACACCAACAATGTAACATATATGTGATAGCAGCAGTGCTTTGCATTTTTGTTACCATTGTGTATTTTCCTGATTGGAATTCAATGAAGCCAGAAATGTATATGTGATACCGGATCTTCGAGATGTGGCTCTGATAGCAATCTGATACTGGATCTTTGAGATATGGCTCTGATACCAAACTGATACCGGGCTGCTGGATTGTAATAGATCAGGATAGGATCTTCAAGTTGATTATCAACTCAACCAATGGCTGGAAGAAATAAAGTGGAACCTAACAAACACTCTTTGAAAGGGATAACAAGCTCACCACCAAAGTAAACACCAATGGGATACAGATAATTCACCACCCAAGGATGTAAACCAAGGATACAGGGCTTAAACTAACTCACCACTTTATGGAATCCACCAAGAAATATAGAGTTAAGAAGAAATCAATATAAACACTGAAATTTCACTCAAATTCGAATTCAAAACTTCACTCCCTCGAATACACACTTTAGAACTTAAATAACTTGGAACAACCCTCTAAGCATAGGTAAAAGAAAATAATTAAATAATTTCAACAATTACAGCTCAACTACTACATTGACAACTCATTTTAACTAAGATTCATAAGTAAACTCATTAAGTAATAAAGGCACAACCAACTAAGCTAGAAATTTAAATTCCAACCAACTAAGCTAGAAAATTCAAATTCTAATGTGGACTTTAATGCAGCATTCATTATGAACCAGTTGTGAAGAGATAGTTATAAATTCCTGCAGACAACTCCAAATGACACATTGACAAATGTGTTAGAAAGCTGACTTCAAGATCTTTTACAGCCATAAATCTTGACATTTAATTCTCTGCACAGCAATATCAGTTCTTTTACGAAATTACCCTTCATTCTGGTTCATGTACACTCTTGACCATTGTAATAATTTGCACTCCTTGATGATCTATCATGAATCCCATGGATTGTAACACTCCTGTGTAAAGCTCCCCTGGTTGAGAAAGACTCGACCTCGAGTCTTAGTTGTTTTCACCAAGATAAGGACTAAGGTCAGAGATATTGAATGTGTTGGAAACACCGTAATGCTCAGGTAGCTCAACTTTGTAAGCATTCTCTCCAATGCGTTGTAAAACTTTGAATAGTCCATCAGCTTTAGGCTTCAACTTGGCATATTTGTCTGGAGGAAACCTTTCCTTTCTAAGGTGTATCCACACTAGATCTCCTTCTTTGAACTCAGAATACTTTCGATGTTTGTTTGTTGTAGCTTTATACTTCTCATTTTGCTTCAAAATCTTCTCTCGGACTTGTTCATGCAGCTTGATGTTTTTAGCCCTCTCCTCTGCATCACTGCTAAATTGAGTTTTGGAAGGAATAGGAGCTAAATCCAAAGGACTTATTGGATTCTTGCCATAAACAACCTCAAAAGAACTATGACCAGTGGTTTGACTTGATGATCTGTTGTAAGCAAACTCAACTTGGGGTAAAACAAGATCTCATTGTCGTAAATTCTTACCAACATAACTCCTCAGAAGATTTCCCAAGCTTCTGTTGATAACTTCAGTTTGTCCATCTGTTTGAGGATGATGAGATGAACTAAAGGTAAGTGTAGTCTTCAGCTTTTTTCAAAGTGTACGCCAAAAATGAGATACGAACTTTGGATCACGATCTGAGATTATGGTCTTAGGAATGCCATGCAATTTCACAATCACCTTGAAGTACAAATCGGCCACATGAGTCGCATCATTTGTCTTGTTACAGGGGACAAAGTGAGCCATTTTAGAAAATCGGTCAAGCACCACCATGATTGAATCTTTGTTTCGCTGTGTTCTAGGCAATCCCACCACAAAATCCAAGCTAACATCTTCCCATGGATCATTAGGAATAGGTAATGTAGTGTACAAACCAGTGTTCTGCCCATGACTTTTTGCCACATGACAAATTGTACACCTCTTCACGTGCTTCATCACATCCCTTTCCATCTTCGGCAAATAGAAGTTTTCCTTCACAATAGCAATAGTTTTTTCTCTCCCAAAATGATCGCTAATGCCACTGCCATGTACTTCATTAATGATTAATTCTCTTAAGGAACATTGAGGAATACACAATTGGTTTGCCTTGTTTAGATAACCATCCTGCAAAACAAATTGGTTAGATGAAAACTCATTACAGTTACTCCATATTTTGTCGGAATCTAGATCATCCTTGTAAAGCTCTTTTAAAATCTCAAACCCAACAACATTCACTTGCATAGAGGTCAGCAAATAATGTCTTCGGCTTAAGGCATCAACCACCATATTTTGAACTCCAGATTTATGCTTGATGGTAAAGTTGAAAGCTTGAAGAAACTCTACCTATCTAACATGTCGAACATTAAGCTTCTGTTGGCTGTTGATGAACTTCAAAGCTTCATGGTCAAAATATAGAACGAATGGTTTTGGCAAGAGATACTGACTCCAATGCTTCAAAGCTCGACAAATAGCATACAACTCTTTGTCATAAGTTGTACTTTTTGCGAGATGCATTCAATTTTTCATTAAAGAAAGCAATTGGTCTGCCTTCTTGGCTAATAATAGCACCTGGAACAAGATTAATACAATGATGTATGTCTCTCATTGGAGGAAGGCCTGGTGGTATCTCATTTGGTATAACATCATGATATTCTTCAAGAAGATATTTCATCTCCGGAGGTGGTTCATTACTGACTTCATTTTCTTCTAACAACAAGAACACATAAATTTCACTTCCCTTCTTCAACTCTTTTCTACATTATGTTTGGGTAAGCAAAGCATTTCCCTCCCCTTTAGTAGGTTTAGGAACACATTCTAACTTCGAAGGACCTAAAATAACTTTGACCCCATCTTCAAAGAATGTATAAGTATTCCTATAACCATCATGCATTACTCTCCTATCATACTGCCAGGGTTTACCAAGAAGTAAATGACAAGCATCCATAGAAACAACATCACACCATATTTCATCTTTATACTTTTTCCCAATAGAAAATGAAACAAGGCAGTAATTGTTTACCTTGATCTCGTTATCTTTCCGAAGCCATGAAATCTTGTAAGGTTGAGGATGCTTCTCTGTTTGAAGACCAAGTTTATCAATCATCTCCGTAGACACCACATTTTCAAAGCTGCCACCATTAATAATAACGTTGCACACCTTGCCATGAGAAGTACATCTGATATGGAAGGTATTTTTGCGAAGCCAATCATCTTCTCGTTCTTGGGCAATATTCAAACTCCTTTGAATAAGAAAGAGAGAATCACCTCGATTTGCATAAGTGACTTCCTCTTCATCAACAAATTCTGGATTATCGAAATTGATCAAGGCATCTGACTCGATCTCTTCATCAATTTCGTAAAAGTCATCAAATATTGGTGGTTTTCCATGATCCTCAAAGAAGTCATGGTCTACTTCATCATTCTCCACCTATTCATCTTTATTAACAGCATCATTATCATCATAGTTGTCCAAAGGACTTTGATCTTCTACTTCTCCATGCATTCCACCTACGAATTCTTTATTTTCCAGAATTACTAAATGTTGCTGGAGTTGTTGGAGCTGCCGCATAAGATCTTCAATGATCAAACGTTGCTGGACTTGCTAGAGTAGAAGTAGCCTTGTGAGTACGACCAGCCATTGAACCAAAAGCTCTGATACCAAATCTGATACCGGATTTTCGAGATATGGCTCTGATACCAAACTGATACTGGGCTGTTGGATTGTAATTGATCAGGATAGGATCTTCAAGTTGATTATCAACTCAACCAATGGCTGGAAGAAATAAAGTGGAACCTAACAAACACTCTTTGAAAGGGATAACAAGCTCACCACCAAAGTAAACACCAATGGGATACAGATAATTCACCACCCAAGGATGTAAATCAAGGATACAGGGCTTAAACTAACTCACCACTCTATAGAATCCACCAAGAGATACAGAGTTAAGAAGAAATCAGTATAAACACTGAAATTTTATTCAAATTCGAATTCAAAACTTCACTCCCTTGAATACACACTTTAGAACTTAAATAACTTGTAACGACCCTTCAAGCATAGGTAAAAGACAATAATTAAATGATTTCAACAATTACAGTTCAACTACCACATTGACAACTCATTTTAACTAAGATTCATAAGTAAACTCATTAGGTAATAAAGGCACAACCAACTAAGCTAGAAATTCAAATTCCAATCAACTAAGCTAGAAAATTCAAATTCTAATGTGGACTTTAATGCAGCATTCATTATGAACCAGTTGTGAAGAGATAGTCATAAATTCCTGCACACAACTCCAAATGACACATTGACAAATATTTAGAAAGCTGACTTCAAGATCTTTTACAGCAATAAATCTTGACATTTAATTCTCTGCACAGCAATATCAGTTCTTTTACGAAATTACCCCTCATTCTGGTTCATGTGCACTCTTGACCATTATAATAAATTGCACCCCTTGATGATCTATCATGAATCCCATGGATTGTAACACTCATGTGTCAATATGGACGGTATTTTAGCTTTTGCTACCTCAGAGCTTGGATTTGCTAGTTGAAACTCATCTTTGGTGAACCCAAGGGATCTTATTGTTGTATAGAAGCTGCAAGAATATTTTGGCATCTTTGCATTTCCTTGATCTACAGTACCATATTCCTTGGTTTCTCTGTTTCTAGGTTTTTATTATGTTTTCTTCAACGACTTACATTGTTTCCCCCCTCGAATATTAAGAGTTGAGCTAATCCTAAATTCCAAATTTAGGTTTTATTATGTCGTTAATGGTATGTTATGTGTTGATGGCATTTTGGCTTTTGTTTGTATTGGATATGTTTTTTTGTTGCTATGCAGGGTCAGCTGAGTTTGGTCTGTTATTCTCAGCTTAATAGGCTTCATCTTCTCTTTTTCCATCTGTTGCTGACGGGATGAATCTTGCCTATGTATTCTAATATTCTAGGTGGGTTAATGCACCTCCATGTGATGGTTGTGGTAATGAAACTACAATGCAGGGCATGGATAATGCACTTCCTTCTGAGATTCGATATGGAGCAAATCGAGTTGAACTTTTTCGGTTAGTCGAGAGAATGTTTTACTCTTAATTGTCGTTTGGCTTGGTTTAGTACCCATACATTTCCTCTTTTGTGATATCTTGATTCTTCATTTTACATTGGTTTATAAAAGATATATGTCTTGATCCAATATTTGGCATAGTTTTCATTACATTTTTAATTTTTGCCATGACATTTATTCTTGTGAATAATCTAAAGAGAGATTATTACATTAGATATTTTATTTTTTCAGCAGGCAGAAGTATGTTAGAATTACTGTTGAAATAGTAAGTGTTACTTCTTTTTCACACGTGGAGTGCTGTTTAGAGCTTTTCTAGTGGCAGGATGTTTTTCCTTAATTTCTTTGATCAAAAGGAAGATTTCAATTCCAAAAATTGTCACTGCATTTATTGCCAGGTGTTTTTGTTTTGATGAGATTTGTGACTTACATTATTGCAGTGAGGTTTTTCATGTTACTATTCTCGTGTGAAGGCCAACTTATGTTAGATATCAATATCCTTTTGTCATATTCATATTCCTTTGTTCTCTCTCAATTCCTAATTTAGTCCTGATTCTTACAAAACGAGGTCTTAGCTAAATGCAGCTTGAGCAAAGCATTACATTGGTTTTTAATTTGTTTCTTTCATTACTTTTTATCTTGCCTGAGCAAATATTTTGCTTTAAAAGAATTTTTCTGCTAAGGCTAAAATTATTTACCAATCTTTAATATTTGTTTCAGCATTTTCTTATTGCATGCTAACATGTTCATTTTCCCTGCATTGCACTTACCATTATTTTTTAAACTCCAGTTGCCAGTTTTGCTTAAGAACTACTCGTTTTCCACGCTACAATGACCCTTTGAAGGTATTCAAATTTCCTTGACCTAATTGCAAAGTCTATATTTCATGAAGTACTTTATCTTCTTGTTCTATTTCATGTATGCAGCTTGTAGAAACAAGAAAGGGGCGTTGTGGGGAGTGGGCCAATTGCTTTACGCTTTATTGTCGAGCTTTTGGCTATGATTCTCGTCTGGTTAGTCATTCTCCAAGTAGCTAATTTAATTTGGAAATTTACCCTTTTAACTTTTGTTGCTTCACAAAATTAATTGCTCTTTCGCTAAGAGAATTAGTGGTCAAAGTGGTATAGAATGGCTAGTTTTTTGAATAGTTGGAAATTTTCTACTGGTAGGAAGTATTAGCCTACTGTATACATCTTTGAGTAACAAATGAACTAGTAGAATCCATATGCTTAGGACCTGTTTCATTAATGCACATCACATAGATATGGACATGTTGTTGACATACAACTCCCTGAAGAATTTGTACTTTGCTTTAAGTTATAATATATATATATATATATATATATATATCTTTGATTATTTTCTGCTGAAATCTTACCACACAAATATGATAAAATTTGGAGTGCATGAAGACTTCAAAGGGCCTTTTTTCCCCCTAAAATTTGAATATTTTTGAATTTAACTATAGTCTGAATAGGTTTGATCACATAGACTGAATGATATGTTTGTTTAATTTGTTTGAACGGCTTAATTGAAATTTATGAAGTTAATATTTTGATATTTATTCTTATTCATGTTTATGATATATATTGTGATAGACCTTCAATCAAATTTACCTATGCTAGGCGACACCAAAGTGATAACAAAGGAAGGGCAGAAATGTGAATTGTTATTTTCTGTTTTGTTTTTCTGTTTTGCTGGATGATGGATGAGTTGTGAGGGAGTTAGTTATCCTAGCCTAGGGGGGTGTGCAGAGTTAGGAAATATAAGAGGAAGAGACGGAGCAGAGAGGAGGAATCATCATTTTTTCTGTAATTTGTGAGAAATAATTCTCCTGGGAGAGCTGGCAGGACTCTCGAATTTCCTGTCAAACACTCCAATAAAATCTAGTTTTCATCTTCAACCTGTTTGTCTACTGTCTCTAATTCATTCAATTTCTAAAAACTCTATTAAGCTACTATGAAAGTGTGTGTGTGAGTGCAAACCGATCCTACCAATTTGGTATTAGAGCAGTGAGATTGAGTGATGGCAGGTAAGAAAGGAGAGGGGAGAATGGATGTATTAGAAGAGAAGCTTAACCAGTTTCAAGAAGAAATCGGAGTGGTCAAAGAAGGACTGTCGAGGGTTCATCTCTTGGAGTAGAACATGGCGGCCATACTGGAGCGTTTGGAGACGTTGACGAAGGCTAACAGTGGCGATGCAATAGCTTCATCGTCAGGAGCCAGGCGGAAATCGTCGACGGTGAGAGCTGAAACGGAAACGCTTGAACCACCAACTGCTATTGGCGGGTTCAACGCTGGTGAAACCAGTAAGGGGGAGATCAGAACATGCTGAGTGGAGAAGCCGATTTTCGAGGGAGGGGATCCGGACGAATGGGTCTATCGGGTTGAGCATTTCTTTTCCTTGAATCGGATGAGTGAGGCCGAGAAATTGATGGCCGTTGCCATGTCGATGGAAGGGGAGGCATTTGCGTGGCACTAGTGGGAGACTTCCAGGAGAGCATTCCGGTCATGGAGTGAGCTGAAGGCGTTTCTGCTTGAACGATTTAGGGTTTCGCAAGAAGGAATCTCGGAGCAATTCTTGGCTCTCCAGCAAGAGAGCTCCGTGAGGGAGTATCGTCGGCAGTTCGAGCGGCTCACTTCGTCAATGGCGGACATACCAGAACACCTCCTGGAGGGCCAATTTATCAATGGCCTGCTTCCAGAGTTAAGGGCCGAGATCATGGCTTTTAGACCTAGTGGGCTTGAACAGATCATGGGCTTGGCCCAAAAGCTAGAAAATAAGAATTCAGCCCTAAAGAATTTTAAGCCTATGCAGTCTTCCTATGAGAAGAGAAATGTGTCCATCCCAACTACAGCCCTTGCGAAGAACACTGGGAGCTTCACTTACAGACCAACTCTGATGCAGGAGAAGATTGCTGGAACTAAGCCTGAGGTTCCTTTTCGGAGGCTAACTGATTCTGAATTACAAGTCAAGAGAGAGAGAGGCCTCTGTTATCGTTGTGATGAGAAGTTCTCTCTAGGCCACAAATGCCGATTCAAAGAGCTTCATGTCATGGTGGTCGAAGGGGATGAGGAGCTATAGGTGGAGGACGAAGAAGTTGAGGAAGAAGGTTTTGAAAAATATCAAACCCGAACAGAGGTGGTGGAGCTTTCAATGAACTCGGTTGTGGGGCTAACATCACCAAAACCTATTAAACTGAAGGGGGAGATATGTGGACAGTAGGTGATTGTTTTAATTGATCCCGGAGCAACCCACAATTTTCTTTCCAAGGCTCTGGTAAGAAAATTGAAGCTGCCTGTGGATGATACTGAAGGTTATGGAGTGTTATTAGGCACGGGAAAGCCGGTACAAGGTGAAGGGATTTGCAAGGGTGTAGTTTTGGCTTTGCAGGGAATTACAATAGTGGAGGATTACCTTTCATTGGAGCTGGGAGGGTTTGATCTGGTTCTGGAATCTTATGGTTGGAAAATTTGGGCATCATAAAATTTGATTGCAAGGTATTGACAATGGAATTCAAGGTGGATGGTTTGAAGGTGGTCTTGCTAGGTGATCCTGGGTTGTGCAAAACTCAGGTGAAATTTAAAAACCTTATTAAGGCAGTGAGGAGTGGTGGTCAGGGAGTGTTACTAGAGCTAAATGCTCTGTCCATATCAACAGATCCCATTCCCCCTGAAATTCCTGAAGAAGTACAAGACATCCTTAATCAGTTCCAGGTTGTGTGTACCATGCCAACTGGACTACCCCCAAGCCAAGAAAGAGACCATGCCATTGTTCACAAAGAGGGAAGGCAGTCTGTAAGCGTACAGCCCTATAGATATCCTCAAATTCAGAAGGAAGAAATTGAACGATTAGTTCGAGATGCTGGCAGCGGGTGTAATCCGACCAAGTTGCAGTCCTTTCTCGAGTCCGGTATTATTAGTGAAGAAAAAAGATGGAAGCTGGAGATTTTTGTGGATTATCGGGCTCTCAACCAAGCTACAATGCCAGATAAGTATCGTACACCAGTCATAGATGAACTTATTGATGAATTACATGGGGCGTGTATTTTCTCTAAACTTGACCTTAAGTCAAGATACCATCAAATTAGAATCAAACCTGAAGACATCCATAAAATGGCATTTAGGACTCATGATGGACCCTGTGAATTCTTAGTGATGCCGTTTGGGCTCACTAATGCTCCCTCAACATTCCAAGCTTTAATGAATGACATATTTAGAAAATATTTGAGAAGAATTGTCCTGGTTTTCTTTGATGACATATTAGTGTACAGCAACAATATAAAGGAACATGTGCAGCACTTGCAAACTGTGCTAAAAATCCTGGAGACACAGCAGTTGTATGCAAATTTTAAAAACGGTTTGTTTGCTCGAAGTAGCTTGGAGTACCTTGGTCATGTCCTTTCAGCTGAAGGGGTGGCAGTTGATGATTCCAAAATGAAAGCAATGTTGAAGTGGCCAATACCAAGGAACTTAAGGGAAGGGGATTCCTAGGATTAACTAGATACTATAGAAAATTTGTAGCAGGATATAGCAGTATTGCTTTTCCCTTGACTGAGCAGCCAAAGAAAGATAATTTCAGGTGGAACGATCAGGCTGAAGAAGCATTTAACAAGTTAAAAAGGTCTTTGACATTTGTTCCGGTATTAGCTTTACCAGATTTCGGTCAGCCCTTTATTATTGATACCGATGCTTCCGGTGTGGGGCTTGGAGTAGTATTGATGCAAGGGAATCGTCCAATAGCCTTTTACAGTCATATGCTTTCCCCAAATCAACGCCTGAAATCAGTTTATGGGAGGGAATTAATGGCGATAGTTTGGGCAGTCCAAAAATGGAGGCCTTATCTTCTAGGCTAGAAATTCATAGTTCGAACTGATCAAAGGAGTCTAAAATACCTCCTGGAATAGAGAGTAGTCAATTCTGAACATCAAAAATTGTTATCAAAATTGTTAGGTTATGATTTTGAGATCCAATACAAAGGGGGTTTAGAGAACAAAGCTATCGATTCTCTATCCAGGTATCCAGAATTTATTGCTATTTCCTTCTCTTCCTCTGTTAACTTTGATGAGATACAAAAGGAGATTGATGACAGTGAGGAATTGAGGGGTATTAAGGAAGCTTTGCCGGCTGAAAACTCTCCTCAGGCTGGTTATACTATGGTTCAAGGGAACTTATTGTATAAAGGGAAGATTGTATTGAGTAGGTAATCTGCTCTTATACCCAAATTACTCTAGGAATTTCATAACAGCCCGTTGGGTGCACGTTCGGGACTATTGAAAGCAACTCAACGAATTTGTAGTGAATTCTTTTGGCTAGGAATGAAGAAGGATATTAGGTGCCATGTCGAATCTTGTAGAATTTGCCAGAGAGGAAGAGAGAGACCAGAGAGGGGGAATCATCATTTTTTCAGTAATTTGTGAGAAATACTTCTCCTAGAAGAGTTGGCAGGACTCTTGAATTTCCTGCCAAACACTCCAATAAATTCTAGTTTTCATCTTCAACCTGTTTGTCTACTGTCTCTAATTCATTTAATTCCTAAAAACTCTGTTAAGCTACTGTGAGAGTGTGTGTGAGTGCAAACCGATCCTACCATATTGATTGTATATTTAATGCTAAAAAATTTGTAACTCAATTGGTCATATTATGAGATGAATTGTTTGATAAATTAGTCATTTTGATGAAGCATGGATATAAACCCATAAGTATACTTTTACATTTTGTAAAATAAAAATATTAACTTGTGATATTTTTATATTAATGAAAATTTAATTTTGTTTAAAAATACTATGTTTATTAAATTAAATAGCATTGATGAAGATAGATCAATTCTTTAATCATTTTATGGGGATCTAAGGGCCTGTTTGTTTGCGTTTTTATTGTTTTAGCCATTTTCATTTTTGTTTGGGTACATGGAATTTGTGTAGAAGCCGTTTGTTTAGTTATTTTCGCTTCAAAACACAGAAAACACAAAACCTAAGTACAACACATATAAAGCATGGTTTTCAAGAAAAATGAAAATACAAAAAAGTTGTTTTCTCTTTTCTCTCACTTTACCTAATTTGTCTTTTTCTTCATTTTTTTAAAAATAATTTTTATCTTTTCATTGCAAATTATATTACTCAATAAATATTGTATTTTTAATTTTTTATAATATTTAAAAATAAAAATTATTTTTCGTTTTTTTAAAATTATAAATTATTTAAAGTGAAAACTTCAAATGCATATAACTAAACATATTTTCATACAATTCAAATCTTTTGCCGAATTTGTAAGCATATCTCATATTCGCATATCTCATATTCTCATACCGAATTAAAAATTTTGGAAACAAAAACACATAATACGGGACCAAACGGGCCCTAATAAAAAACTCTTTTTTTTTTAAATTTTTGTAATATTTGATTAATAAATATATGATCATAAAAAAAGGGATATAATAGAAAATAGATATATCTTATAGGGGATAATTTTGGAAGGAGAATCATTTAGACTAAAGAAAAAAATTTAGTTTTTTTTTCATTCAAATAAAAATATATGATAATCAAGGTTAAGTTAAAAAATAAACAGCCTAAAATGTCTAAATGATTGACATTAAGTTACAATATGACTTTAGACCTAAAAATAAATACCATGTTATAATTTCAAAGGTGAAAATGTAAACAATGCCATAGTTCAACTATGGCTTTATGTCCTTATATCTCGTCGTTAAATTAAATTGACCCTTGCACACCACCATGTGAAATTTGCAGATGGCTGAGAGATATTGCCATGTGATGACTTTTCCAAGAAAGGCCACATGAGCCAAAATGGAAGCTCCTTGCTTCATGTAGACTCAAGAAATTTTAGCTTCTTGGCACAAGCATACATCTCTATTTGCATTTTTGACTCTTATATTAGTAAAGGGAGATGTGCAATCTTTTTCTATGTGCAACATGAGGTTGGTGAGAAAATTGTATCCCTAGATGCTAGATGGTGTTTATTTGTATATTTTGAGTTTTTATTTTCAAAATCTGGTAAGAATATGTGGTTGGTTTTAAATTTTTTTAAATTTTGAAAATGATATTTGGCTGATATTAATTTAAAAGTATTGGTAAATGTACGTTTTCTGAAAATAGTTTTCATAATACATAATTTTTTTTTATTTTCAGATCCTGGATTTTACAGATCATGTCTGGACAGAGTGCTTTGTGCTGTCTTTGGGAAGGTAGATGTCATTTTCTTTTTCTTGAATGCAACCAAAAGAATACAAGTTCATTGTGACTTGATATCTGTTTGTTAAACAGATGGATGCATCTTGATCCTTGTGAGGGAATATATGACAAGCCATTGTTATATGAGAAAGGGTACTTTCAGTCTCATGATTGAATTATATTTTGTGAATCTCGTATACAAAAATTATACTTCGTGAATCAACTGTTTTACCCTGAATCCTGTTCTTGAATAATCTTTTTTTGTACTTGATTAATTTCATACATACTCGTTTTGTAGGTGGAATAAGAAATTAAATTACGTGATTGCTATTGCGAAAGATGGATTTTATGATGTCACTAAACGTTACACAAGGAAGTGGCATGAGGTACTAATAGAAGTAGTTATGGTATATGTTCAGCTAGATATTCACAGTAATAGTTTGTAACCTTACTTTCACAAATAAATGGTGTTATGTTGAGTTATTGACAGAAAGTTTTTCTTTTTCCCATTTGAAAAAAAAAAAAAAAAAAGGTGCTGTCTCGGCGAAATATTGCCCTAGAGCAAACCGTGTTGTCTATTCTTACTAAAATGACAAAAGAATGTAGAAGAAACCTAGCATCTGACGTCCTTTCTGCTCTTCAAGACCGTGATAAATTTGAAAGGGAAGAACTTGAGAGATGCATACATTCTGCAGATGATGCACCAATCTCCTTACCTGGAAGACAGAGTGGGGACAAGGGATGGCGCATTTCTAGATCAGAAATTGGTGCAGATGACAATTCCTCTTTGAGTTGCTCTTCTTGTCCAGTCCGTGCGTGTGTGGATGAGCATGTGACAAAAATTTACAATGCTTTTTCTCCTGTCTTTTCTCAAATTGTTGAGTATGATTTTTCTAAATCCAGAGCTGTTGAAGTACTCAAGATTTTGGAAAGAATTCTGGAGGATCTTAGGAAGTTACCCTATAAAACAAGGAGAGTTTGCGTAACTTCAGTTCCAAGTAACGGCCAGAAGATTCTGCATCAGTTGCTGCCCTCTCTTGGTCTGTTACTTGATGCCCTTTCATTGAAGTATGAGTTAGATGCTGATGGAAAAGTTGACATAGGCTTGGCTGGTGACCCTGTTAAAACCTCTTTATCACTGCCAGTTGCATTGGATGCGTTGGAAGATCTTATTGATGATCTTAGCAACTGTAACAACTTTGGTCAAGATTCTCTTTCTCTACCACTTCTGAAGTTAAACCGAATTCATTCTGGTTCAGTCTTAGCAAGCGGCGAGGAGATTCCTTTTGGGATTGTAAGTAGTATTTGACTTATACCATTAGTTACCGATTTAAATGCTTTTATAGTTTGTTACTCACAAGTTTTCGTTAATAAATTCACTTTCAACAAAACTATCAGGCTACATCAGCATTTGATGGAACTCGCTTGTCTAAGTGGGAAGAACCAAATGGTGGGAAAGGTATACCATAAACCAAATAAAAATCATTCTCCCTTCTTTTTTTTTTTTTTCCTATATCATATAACCAAAATCAAGCTGGAAGTGATTAAAATGAAGCAAGCAGCATTTGTGGCTTTAGGACTGGAGCTAAAGTGATGTATGTTAGGCATCTCCTTAAATTGATAAATGCTTGGTTTTAATTTTGGTATTGATTTTTCTGAATAACTAGGTAATACAAAGTTATCCCATTTTGGTTTGTCCTTACTTTTTTTTTTTGGGTGCAAAAGTTAATTCAAGATATTTTTCTTTTCTACTGGAAATATTTAATAATTGTCTTATTGTTTCCTTGTGCTTTTAAAGTGAAACCTTCTAAAAGATTAAAACAAACACCACCAGTGTAATAAAATCCCTGTCAATGACTTAACAGTTGGAAATTTATAAATGTTAATGGATGTACATACCAAAAATTTTGCTTTTGAAAGCTATAAATCTTTTCTGCTTGTGCCAGTCCATTGTCATTGGAAGGAGATTCAATGAACTAACTGGTAAAAGGTAAAACAACTACTTAAATGTGAATTTTATATGAGCGGACTTCTACATTTGGTTCTTTGGCATACTATTCGTCCCATTTTTTGTAGTTGCTTCCGCACCCCTTTTTCCTTTTAGTCTGGGACAGGGAGAAAAGGGAAATAATTGCATTTACGTGACCATAGACGGACACACTCCTAAAGAAAATCTCTTTGCTATGTTAGTTGCACAATTTCTTTAAATATAATTGTAACAAAATCATGTAATGTTTGTAAGTAACTGAATTTGATCATGTAGGTTGTTGGATAATCTATAAGTTGCTCGACAACCAGATGCATGAACTGGTGGCCTATGAGTTGAAGTCAGCAAATGATGCTCCCGATAGGGATCCACGTGATTGGTATGATTTTAAGACTCTATAACCCCTATTAAATAAGCATGACAGTTTTGCCTTTCATTGTGACATGGTTTGATTTGTTTTTCTACTCTTGTTCTAATGGGCTTCATCTGTTTACCCATGATTAGTATTCAGCTAACTTGAACTTTTAACTGCGTCGTTGGTTTTGTTGGAATATACATTCATCTGTCAACATCATTTTTTTGCTACCAAATTAAATTTTTTATGGGTTCATAACACATTCTTGTTTCGAGGACTCTCTCTCTCTCTTAAAAGACTGTTTAACCAGGATTTACTCTGTTTAAACCTTTAGTATTCTTAATTCGAAAGTGTATAATGAAGCTAACACCGCTTGTCAAACTCTTTCCCTTCAATCTTATTCTCTGGTAAATTGAGTAACCAAACTCCTTTAATGCTTGACGCTGGTTTCGTAGATAACTTAATCTATCAGAGTGTCTTAACTCTAGTTTTGAGAATTATGTTCATTCCTGATCCAACTGAATGTTTTCCCTCTAGGGTTGTAGAAGGAAGCAATGATGGGGGATCTACCTGGCACACTTTGGATGAACAAACTTCTCAGACATTCGCAAATCGTTTCCAGCGTAAAACATACAAGATAAAATCAACAGGTTTTCTATCAAATGTTTTCAGGTAAAATATATTTACACCCACACACGCGCACACATATTTTCAGGATCTGTTCATTTACACATAGTTATAATTATATAGCTTAGTTCTTTGTGAATTTACTTCCAATTTCTAATGGCAGGTTGAGGTTCCTGGCAGTTCAAAATGCTAGTACAACTCCCCGGTTGCAAATAGGTAGCATTGACCTTTATGCAAGCAGCAGCTAATATGTATGCTGAATTCATCGGCCAAGGTGACGTTGAGTTGCCCGTCCGCAATCAATTGTAATCTTGACTTATCTTCATTAGTTGTTTAATATGGCGTGTTACTGGGCCTTGGAGATGAATCTGTCTCATTTGTGGTTGGCATGTCCTGATTTATCCCCTCTTTTACAGTCTCTCCTTGCACAAAGAAGATAAATCAAAATAATGGTGCTCCATTTTCTGTACAACTAATTTATTTGATGCAGCAATCAATATTCTGGAAATACATCTGATCTGCTATTGTAGGCACGGAAATTAACTGTCTAAAACCATTGGCCAGATCAACATCAATGACCTGCAATACCGATTTCTTGATAGATATTACCCTCTGCAATCTTCAATCTAATCGCAGAATTGTGGCAGATGTCCTGAGCTTCAAATATTGCCACCTTTCTCCCCACTCTTAGTTCAATCAAGTGTGTTCATATTGCACGTGTTATATGGTTTAAAGGCCTATGTTTAGAATTGATGAATGCTATCGACCTTCTTTACCCTGCAACTCTCCTCAAAACTAAGATGTAAATCACGCACAAGCTATGCGCCGGCGCCAGTCGTTGTCTAGCAAATAGCAATCCAGCCATCACCGCGTTTCCAAGTTAACCAAATTATTCACATATTAGCCATTTCAATTTCTTTAGCCGACTTATTTCGTTAATCAAATGCCATATGTTATTGAGAACACAACGAAAGAACGCATAACATAACCTTAAATTTGGTCACATGAAAATGTATGGACAGAAAGAAATTCTGGATAAGCCATCTAACTTTTCTTCATGCATCAAACTGTTTTTAAATTTATATTGATTTATCTTTAGAGAAAACAAAAAAGAAAATTAAAAATGCTCCCAAGCCACCCATATGGGTTCTTGTTCCTTCTCATATTTGCTGTTTTCTGGATCAGTGATGGTCCTCAATCTTCTTCAAGCCCTTCATGTCTGTAGTTTCAACCCTGCATTGACAAACCAAACATCAACAAACTTATAGCACAAATATATTTTACATTCTTTAAAATAAGTCTAAGAAATACAAGAATTAAAGGAAAAAGAAAGGTATATTTCTTAAACAAAACAAAGATATGATGGAACATAAACAAAAGCAATATATGATGGAGCATAATGGTAAGTGTTGACAATAGAATTCAAAGATTTAAGAGACTTACGTTGTTCCAAAAAGGGCAATCTTCTGAACTTTTGTGATTTCAGAACCCGATTGATTGTCCTCGATAAATATTGTCAAGCTGATCCAAATAATTAAATAAGGTCAACCATTAGTTTAGACATTATGATAATCACTCATAGACAATAATCAACTAACCTACGAACATTCTGAAACTTGACAAATTTTAAGACCACTGGTTTCCCCTGCACAAGGACATATAATAAATAGAATGTGCAAAAAAAGATAACCTTTTCAACAGAAAACTCACAGTAGAAGCACAAGTGAATAGGGAATTTCTACCTTCAGATTATCTGGGGACAAGACAGCTGTGTCACTTGCAGGGAAGTCATTGACATTACTGTGATTAACCAAACATCAAATACATAGGAAAAAGTGTCATGGATATTCCATATCAAACCTAATCAATAGAAGTCATCCCTCAAACATTACCTAAATCCCATATTTTCCCTGTTTGAGAAAAGTTTCACCATCTTGGGACCTATTAAACAACCTTAGGATTAGAATAATAGAACCACACTGACAAAGCATATGATTAAAATGAGAGCAAAGGATAAAAACTTTTGCAAACTAACCAAACTAGATCCCCGAAAAATAAAATAAAAACATAATGCTCATGACAAAAAGAGAAAGGGCAGCAGCAATATGGATATCACCAGATTCCTTGCATGGTGATCACACACAAACATTATATATTTTCATATAATTCAAAATAAAGAAGCACCTAATTTGAAGGTGACCAGTATGCAGACAACACCCACCCCTCTTCCTGAATAAATATGTTATTGAGATTAAGGGATGCCTCAATAATTTGTCTCTCTATCCATAGTAATGGTTCAGTAAATTTGTAATTATTTCCTCTTTTCTTTCTTATTCCCCAAAGAGATTTCAGGCAAAAGTCTATTAAGCATTTATATCCTCTTGACTGCCGGTAATATATATTTCTTCTTTTTCTCTGCCTGCTGCACGTGGTTATTAATTTCTTTCATAAGCCACTCACATAGTAGTTCAGGTAATTACTACCAGTACATCACTGACGAAAAATATATAGACTTCTATCCCTTTAAGCTATTCGAAAACTCAGACAACCATCCAAAACTCAAGACATTGAACTAATCAAACAGTTCACGTAATTTACTCACACATACTACACTATACTATGCTCACATGCTACTTGGAGAAGATCCAAATAACTCTTCTATCCTACAAAATAACGCATGTATAACAAGAACGGAGTTAACGGGATCAACATCAAGCCTTTTAATATTTTATACGCTCTTGGTTTCTTATCATAAGACCCACCCAAAAAAAAAAAAAAGTTACCAATGGTTTAAGCTCGATGTCTACACACATTCCACAGTGCTGCATGTTTTTAATTTTTCTCTCTACCAGATTCAGAAGAGAGAGAGAACAATATAAAATTCTTTAGTCTTTTATTGCTCAGAAAGTAATTCAGGGAAGCCCAGCATGCATATAGAAAAACATATTTCGAGAAATTGATACCTTCTTCTTCAGGTCCTTTGATGACAAAGGAATGAAGTTTAACAACTTGGGTAAAAGGAATATATATTAGAAGTTGCTCATCTGCATCACTCTCCAAATTCAAGCCGTCATCTTCTCTATAACCCTAGTTCAGAAGAAGTAAATTATGAATTTCTGTACAATCAAACTTTCAAGCAAAGTAGACCCAAGTTAAAATGAAAAACCCTCAAACTTATTGAAGACGATAATATTCTTTCAGTGCATTGTTTAGTCACATTAAACCAGAGTTTAGAATTGAAATCAACTCCAACTCGAGATGCCAGTCTCTAAACTATTCCGAAAAAGTGGACCTCCAATCCCCCACAATTGCAAATCTCGGGTCAATTTCTTTCCGCTAGACACAGGATAATGCTTATTGATTTATTACTTGGAAAAATAAAAAAATCTACTCATTAACACTATGGCGACTTGAGTTTCCCAAGTTATAAACAACAGTAAAAACGAACCAATATTCATATTTAATCTCATCATAACACGAAAAAATAATGAAATTAACTTAGCATTCGCTTTCTACTTTTAAAAAATAAAAACCATAAAAATATTAATATAAAAGCTCACGAGCAACCCAATTCTAAAATGTAAACCAGCAAGTTACAATTAAGAAAACAAAATTACCTGCTTAAGAGCATTGGCAAGAGAATGAGAAGTATTTTGGTTAAGGCATTCAACTCCAGACCAATCTATGAAGTCCAATAGATCAACCTGATTATCAAAACCAATTTAACCATCTTAATTCACGCTGTTCTCAACAACCTACATATTATACTATACTATAGTTACAACAAATTACAAGCCTTTGTAATTTTCTCAATACTCCCAATTTAGAAATTAATTTTCTCAGCAACCAAACAAAAAATACACACACACGCACATAGATAATTTTTCCCACAATCAAATACCAGACAAATAATTATAGGGGGTACCCAATTGAAAAAGGAAGAGAAGAGAATGGAAAATAAGGAATCTTTAAATTAGAGTTGAAAACCCAGCTGCTAGATTCCAAGTTCCAGGCATTAACAAACAAAGGAAGATTGAATAGTAGTTACCTGGCTTCTTTGAATTGCAGCGGCGGATTCAGCAGAAGACATGGCTTATTGATGTGGCTTGGGAGTTGAGCTGTGACTTGTGAGAGAGGAAAAGGAAAAGCAGACACCAGATTAGAGAGAGAGAGAGAGAGAGAGAGAGAGACTCGATATTAAAAAGGGATTTGGACGAACCTACGTAACGACACCGTTTCGAGGTCCCTTGGAACGCACCGTTTTCCCTGTTTGATTGCAACGCTGCGTTGTTGGGTTTGATGATAAATAAATAAATATTCTCTGGTGTTGGGCTTTGGGTTTGGGTTGGATTTGGAGTTCTAAGAAGGTCAGCATAGCCTTTGGTTTAAGGTTTGAGCCACAGGGAACAGCCGATCATTTCTTTCACCGTCCTTTCTCTCACCTGTTTAGATCAATTCCCAAACAAATATTGTCCAATTTTTACATATAACGGCGATATTCACAGGATTTTTTAATTGAATAAAATTTTGTTTCTTTTTTTTTGTCTATTACTTAGAGCGCATTTATTTAGATTTTTTTATTAGGTGAAAAAGCTTTTTTAATATCAAAAGTTATTTTATAATTTTTTTTGTGTCTTTGACGGTTTCGCGAGAAGTGTTTTTCAATGATTAAAAATACTGTTTGACATCCAAAATTGAAGCTTTTAGAAAAAAAACTCTATTTGAACATTTTTAAAGTTTTGAAATATCAAATATACCCTCATTTAATTTTAAATATTTTACTTTATTTTTTATTATAACAAAACTCTATTTTAATAAGATAATTATGATAAATGCTTTTATATTTGTCTTATCAAACAATCAATAATTTTTTTAATAAAAGCTCTATTTTTAGAAGCTTTACTTCAAAAAGATCTATTTCAATAAACTCGTAAAAGTCGAAACAAACAGATCCTTAGTTAAATTTAATCTTAATAAAACAATATTTTTTCAAATAAGTTTTAGGCGATGTTAAATGTAACATTGTCAAGTTCTTGAGCTATCACAACTAATTGCTCATCAGCATAGAAACTTCAAGCTTTTTTAAAAATGTTGATTTAACAACTTATTTTAAATAGTGCATTCAGCGTTGATGTTAAATATAAACTAAATAAAAAAAATCTATTTAAACTTGAAAGCGAAATAAAAATGACTTAAAGGGCACGTTTAAAAAATAAATCTAACACTAAAAATTTGAAGATCATGACTTTATCTAATGAACCACTATTTTTTTTTTGTTGGACAATAATACTATAAATGTCAATACTTTGTCACATACCTTTTGATTTGTTGGTGTTAGCGCTCGATATATGTTAATTTATTAGATATTAATATTCCATAGTAGAAAAAGCATTTGCCAATTTATCGATATGTTGAACACATCATAACATTTTGAATTTTTTATGTCTAGCCTATTTCTCAGAGCTCCTTTTAGTTTTGCTGTATTATTGGTGTATGGAATTTGCACTAACTAGAACAGAATATGTGTGACTGAGAGGGTAGATGGCCAAAATGGGCTTCCATGAGATTTCCTGATTGACCTCGATATGGCTTTTGGTTTTGGAGGAGCTTTGAATTGCACCTATCACAATGAAAGAACAAATGCTGAGTTTTCCACCGGTGTAAAACTTGCCATGTGGCGATGGTCGTTGGGGATCCAGATTGTGCCAAGGGTAATTGGGATTTCCTTCTCCTAATTTTTTGATTCTGTGGGATTCTATGGGTAGCAACATCTGTCGTGCGAAGTAGGCTTGGGCATTTGCCCCGCCTCCACCATTGATCCGGTTGGACCCGGTCCACCCGGATCACTGTAAGGGGCGGGTACGGGGCTGCATAGAGTCTGCCCCGTCCGGGACGGGTCCGGGGCCGGGTCTTGCATCTAGACCCGTTTGACCCGCCCTGCCCCGCAAGTTAAGGGTAGAAATGAAAAAATTCAAAATATAGGGACTTAAAGAATTTCAGGGGGTTATTTTGTTAAATTTTAATATATAAGAACTTTCAGGATATATTTATTTTTTATTTATTTTTGGATTTTTTGGCCGTGACGTAAGCATGTTGATGATGTTGTATGAAATTATGAATGGACTTAAAGAAAATATTACGGGTGATGGGATTAAAAAATATAAATATTATGGGGTATAAATGAAATTTTGCGGGGCGGGGCGGGTATGGATCTGTCCAATTTTTTTTGCCCCACCCCGCCCCGCAACGGGGCAATGGGGCGGGGCGGGGCAGAAAAAAAGTGAGACGGGGCGGGGCTAGATACTTGCTGCCTCGTACCCGCTCCGCCCCGCCCCGGTACCAAGCCTAGTGCGAAGTCTTCCATGGACTAATTCATAGAGATCCCAAGCCCCATTTCTCCCTATTAGAACTTAACACTTCCAAATCTCCTAGAGCAATTGTGGTCATTTGGCCTCGTAGAAGGTGCTTTTGGTATTTGCAGGGCATGGTAGTATTTTTTCTATCTATATTAAAACTTCTATAAATACATATTTAATAAATTAATCATTTTGATTAAATTATAAAATCTTTTGTTTCAAATTTATGTCTATGAATTAAATTAATAAATTTGTTAAACATATAGGATAATAAAATTTCTTTTTTTCACATTCTTGAAGGTCCAATGAAAATATAAATTAATAACTGATCAAATATATATTATAAATAACATAAAAATTTATAATATTAAGATGATTTTTTTAACAACTTCTAGTTTCTTAATTCCACTCTTTTTAAAAATATGCATATAAAATTTTTTTTTATTTCTTCTTTCTATCTAAATTAACTCAACTCATCTTTAATTTTTTTGCAAAGTATGCATCTTATATATATTCATATTGTAGCAAGGATCGTTATGTAAGCTTACTATTACTCGAATGGTCTTTTATGAAAAATTTTTGCTAAAACATAATTATCATTTGGATTATGATCATCAATTGACATATTCATTCAATAATCTCTAATAGACGATTCTATCACTACATCATTTTCACTGAGATAATATCAAAATATGCTTAGTATCAATTGCATTTTTAAAACTTCTAAGTAAAAATAACTTCATGTAATCCATTAACTTTTGACAGATTAATCTATTGTTTTTATTTATAATTTATACATAAATCTTGATAAAAAATAAATTACACATAATTAAAACATAAAATTTTTTAAATTAATAATTATTTATTTATCACTAAATAAATAATCGTGATAAAATAATAATTGTTTATAATTCTAATTTTATTAATTCATCGAGATCTCACGTGTACTCCGGAAAACTCCATTTTTAGACATAAACAAGCTTAGAACTCCTAGAACCCCTCTTGAGTTTGAGTTGTAAGGCAGTGGGAGGTTTGGGAAGATGGAGTGGGTTGGGCTGGAGAGGCCATAAAAAGATCAAGTACCAAAACAACCAATAAAAAATTAGCCTTTCACATCCACAGCCTCAAGTCTCTCTCCTCTCCTATTCTTCTTAAAAAAATAAATTAAAAACAAGACAAGTCCAATCCAACCTTCCACTTCTCATCCAACAACCCCCAAAACACACACTCCTCTCATTTCTCTCCTCCGCAACCACCACCGTCACCACCACCGACCAAAATGGCCTCCTTATCCCTTCTCTCCTCTCTCCACCACCATTCTCCGTCCTCCCACCTTCTCCTACGCCGCCCTTCTAGACCACTCAAACTACGCACCTCGCTCACCTCCATCAGAGCGCAAGCCGTCCCCGCTCTCACCCAGGACGACTTGAAGAAACTCGCCGCCGACAAAGCCGTGGACTACGTCAAATCCGGCATGGTCCTCGGCCTCGGCACTGGCTCCACCGCCGCTTTTGTAGTTGATAAACTCGGACTCCTCCTCAAAACCGGCCAGTTGACTAACATCATCGGAATCCCAACCTCAAAACGCACCGAAGAGCAAGCAAGGTCCCTCAACATTCCACTCACCACGCTAGACGAACACCCAGTTCTCGACTTGGCCATCGACGGAGCCGACGAGGTTGATCCCGACCTCAACCTTGTGAAGGGTCGGGGTGGCGCGCTTTTGCGTGAGAAGATGGTGGAAGCGGCCTCGAAGAGCTTCGTGGTGGTCGCTGATGAGACGAAGCTGGTGAGTGGACTTGGCGGGAGCAAGCTGGCAATGCCGGTTGAAGTAGTTCAGTTCTGTTGGAAGTACAACTTGGATAGGCTTCAGGACTTGTTTAAGGAGCTGGGTTGTGAAGCGAAGCTGAGAGTGCATGAGGACGGGAAGCCTTATGTGACTGATAACTTTAACTACATTGTCGATTTGTACTTTGAAACGCCAATTAAAGATGGGATTTCGGCCGGGAAGGAGATCTCCAAACTTGAAGGGGTGGTGGAACATGGCTTGTTTTTGGATATGGCAACGGCTGTGATTATTGCTGGCAAGACTGGAGTTGAAGTGACGACTAAGTGATTGGTAGTGATGGTGATGGTGAGGAATTTAATCGCTCTCAGTGGTTTTATTTCTCCTTCTTGTTGTTGTTTAGTATTCTAGTTCTGATCATGAGTTTGGGAATTTCTTTTTTAGTTTAATGGGTTAGAATGAGAAGTTGGATTCTTGTCGAAAATTTTGTATCTTGATGCTTTAAATTGGGAAAACAAAATTGTGAAATAATTGAAATAAAATGTTTTATGCCTCATGGCTGAGATGATGAGAAAGACCATTTTTGTTTGAGTTTGCTTTCTTCTTGTTTTATTTAGTGTTAGCTACGTTATATGTGTAATGTGGAAATCAGTTTATTCTTTTGATTAACATTTACTTGCTTAATTATCATTGATCTGTGTATGCATTTTGTATCACAAAGGATGATAATAGAATGTTAGATAGTGCATGACTCGAGCTCGGTCATATATCATAAACAAAAATCATATATACTCAAACCATTTATTATATGACGCTTCTGTATCCAACAATAATCCTCCATCTAGGTCTGTGTCGATTTATTTATACAAACTGAATTCATAGAAGAATTAAAACATAATCACCAAATGAATATAGCCAAGTAGGATAAAGTTTCAATGATGAAACTAGAGTTTGGCAATGCCTAGATCTCGATATAGATCCATCAGTTGGTATCCTACTTCCTCAGAGCCATAACCATGGACATCACCAATATTGTCATCCAATGGAATTTTCCTGGTAGAAATGAGGTAGCTGAAAGCGGGAGAAAGCAGAAGGCATCAGAATTTGATCATTTGATAAGATTTGATAAAAGAAAATCTAAGAAATTTACTACGTCTCGTTTGCCCTCTATCTCACCTTGACTCCCACCATCCGTACTTGTTTGTTCACTTGAAATTGTAATTCCACGATTTGCACAGTCAGACCCCAGAGTACCTTTTTTTTAAAATAAAACAAATAATTGTTTCCCAAATTAGTTTTTTTTTTATTTGATACTGTTGAGTTATTACATTTGTTTATAAAATATCATGTTGGGGTTCTTACAATTGCTGTAGCATGGATAGTAGGATGTGTTGAGAAGATTATAGAACCCAGACTTGCATTCACATGTGTGTTTATATGGTGATGACTTTTTGCATGTACCTTCTCCACAGTAGATCCAGTTGCAAGCTATATAAGCACAAATTGAAAAATAGATAAATAAATGAATTGAAGATTGGGAATACAGGATGTAAAAACATTGAAAACAATGGTAATTGATAAGAGATGTTTGTATGTTGGCCTTACGATCAAAGGTGGAGATATCACAAGGAACTTCTTTCTCTGGAACTGGTGGGGGAGCTGGCTGGCAGGAACCATAGTTAAGAGTACCTGGAAAAAACAAAGAAAACAAGAATCAATATTAATTCTTCTTCCGGTAAAATTTCTTCCGGTAAAATTACAAATTTTCTTTATGATATAGGCAAATAACTTTTTGTTCTGTAAATATCTGACTAGAAACCTCCTAGAGTTAATTGTTATATGATATTATAATGTGAAGATATCATTATTGTCATAAATAACCGTTTTCTTGGTCGTTTTGTCTTTCATCTTTCTTTTTGTTATCTTCTTTCTCAAAATATTTGCTGGTTATGTTCCGACACCCATGTTTTCCTTCTGACTGTTGCTGGTCAGCGGATAAATATGTTGCCATGGCAAAGTCACTTTCCATATAATTAGAAGACATTAAGCACAAGAAAGAGCTGACAGTTTGGAACTATGCAGGGTAGGAACAATAGATCGTCGTCGTCGTCATCATCCACAGTTCTTCTCCAACCAGGTTCGCATTCGCACATGTAATTGAGTCCGTAAGTGGTGTTTACTTTGCATGTCCCCTTTCCACAGTCCACTTCTTCACACCCCTTCTCTGTAATTCAAAAAACAGCAATTATATTTACATGTAACCTCTTTATACATGTATATCAGACACAGACTCCCCCAGAGAGAGAGAGAGAGAGAGAGAGAGAGAGAGAGAGAGAGAGATGTACCTAAGAAAGGAGAATGAGCAGGAGACAAATCATCAAATTTTCCAAGAGCAGTTATTGGTAACAAAACTACAACTGCAGCTAGAAAAGCCATGTCCTTGAAGGAAGCCATATGTTCTTTCACTAAGATAGGAAACAGAAAATTTTGTGAAGAGAGTCTTCATATTAATCTATATATACACACATATAGGACTACCAAGATTGAAGCTCTAACAGAAATAGTCTTAATTTCAAATATCAAAAATAAATAAACTTTGATTAATAGAAGCTTCTGCAGACTTGAGCAATCAATTCAACGGACTTTAAAAAAAAAAATCTTTTTTTGAAAATTTTCATTGTTTAATATTTTTACTGTAGTTTGAATACGTCAATCAATTATTCATCTTCTTTGTGTAATCATTTTAATCTCCTCTGTCATAATGTGTCTGTGATCAAAGATGCCGTCTCATTCAGATCATATTACGATGACAACTTTTCCCCTTCAATATTCATTCAATCTACTCAATTTTCTTTAATCTTTTGCAAGTCGAGAAGGGAATAGTTTGGAAAATGGGTCGAATGCAGTGTCAGCATATCATAAAATGATAACGGCCTTAGTCTGCATGCTATAGAAGTTTGCTAATTTGTGAAAATGGTTGAAGAGGCAATTGCCATGTGGGACAAAAAAATTTCTCCTCTTGTGTTCATGCACCCACTCTGAGGTTACTATCTATCAATATTTAAAATGTTACCGTGCAACGCAAGGTTTAATGTTTTTGTTTTCAGGTCCAATTTCTCCTGCATTAAACAAGTATTTTCTTGAATTAGACAAGAATACTTCCACGATAAGTAATTCGATAGTCAATTACTTGAATTTGATGTTCTTCCTGAAAACACTATTGGCTAACAGATATCTCTGGAATAACTCCTGCAGATTATATATGAATGCGAATGATTTGCATGTAATTGTACCATTCAAAATTAGTCTGGACTCAAGGATGCATTGTAGTTGATATCAAACAACCTTTGCTCTGTGTCCGAGGGAATTGCACCAGAAAATCAAAAGTGCTTCTTACAGGTCTTAAGCCACTTTGAACAGAACTGGTAGTCAGCAAAAGCAAAGATTTGACTAGAAAATCAAAGATGATGATGAGGTTCTAGATAAGTGAAAATAATTTTACTTAAATTACATTAGCCCTACCAAGTCAACATTACACCATGGTGGAGTTAAAATAATCATCGCCATAAAAGCAGCAGCTTCGTGGAGAAGTGTTTGTTAAAGGTTGAAGGAACAAGTCAAAACGAGGCAAATGTTAGAAACAAAATATAAAATAAAATAACTATGAGAAAGGGTAGGTGAAACTCACAAATATGTTCAAATTCGGCGTATCTATATATATTTGACTTATAAAAAGAGTAAGCATCTGATGAATTTGATATGTGTTGTATGAAATAGTATTTTGTGCAAGCAAATTTAATTCTGGAACCCACAATCACACAGTGATACCATCCTATTAGGACTGGAGTTCATTTTGATTCTTAGCAATCAACCCACAGAATAGCCACTCGAATTGTTGAGTCCATCTGGGTATCTTTGTGATTGTTTTATATTTAATTGATTTTGATAACATCGAAAGGGTTTTGAAATAGTTAAAATACTGTTCTTCCATCTTTGTTCTAGTTTTTGGCTAAAATAGGAGGGGAAAAAGGGGTAATTTTATTAACCTCATTATTTTTGCTTTAAAATCTAAGGTTTTCCTTCTCTTTCACAAGAAGAGAATTGAAAAAGGGCTAACTTGCTTCATCATTTTAAATGTCTGTTAGATTTAACAGTTAACTTCATTCGAAATATTGTTGGCCTTTCCTGCTAAAGAGTTAAAACGGTAGATGAGCTTAATCATAATTATAAAATCAGGGTATCTCTTTTTTGAAGGCAAAGTTTTGAGGACTTTTGGTTAAAATAAACATTTTTAACAGTTAAAAGAAAGAATTGAGCCAAGTACTCTATAAGGAAGCACTGTGATCAAAGTCATCGTCAGGTAAATGTGAATTCAACAGTTGCTCATATGTTGAAGCATTCCTTGGTGAATGGCTTTGGTAAGGATATAAGAAACTTGTAATTTCGGTGTTCCTTCAACTTCATCGAAGTTGTTGACTACATGGGTTTTTAACTTATTTTCCACAATAATTTTCATCCATGACTTGATAGAAAATCTTTTTTTTTTTTTTGGTTGGAGACAAGTTGGGTCATTATAGAAACCAAAAATAAAAAAATCGCTAAGCAAGAAGTTAGGTGATTCCTTCAGAATGGTGGAATGAGTAATAATAATCAAATTTCAGTGATAAGAAGAGATCAAAGCCATAGACTATAAAAAATGAAGACTTTTAAGATTATGGAAATTAATTTCCTCTAATAAATTAAAAGAAATTAAAACTAGTCTAGCCATGGTCCATGGAGCAGGTAGTTATACAACGCCAAAACTTTCAAATTGCATGATCTTTCATTTTACAATTCAGAGGTGCCGTGACTTCTGTGGCATTTGTTTACCTTTGATAAACATGCAAAACTATATTCATACAACTATATTCATATTTAGTGTGAAGGTGTACTATATATATGCCCTTCCACAAAAAATAAAATAAAAAAATAAAGTGAAATTTACTAAATCACCGATGACTCAAATTACTATTCAAGACAACATAATTTTTGAAGGCACCTTAATGCACCCTAAGCTCACTTCAAGGCAACACCTTAACCCTTCGGTCACCTCTTCGTCTTCGAAGACCTTAACCCTTCGGTCACCTCTTCGTCTTCGAATCTTTCCACAGACTAATCTTATTTGCCAAATTTATAAAACCTCAACTTGACCCAATAGCTCCACAAGTCTAAAACAACTTAAAGCACGACTACTTGCTCATAATAACGGGAGATAACATGCGTTGATGCAAGTAGTTGTATCTCAACTTGACCCAATAGCTCCACAAGTCTAAAACAACTTAAAGCACGACTACTTGCTCATAATAATGGGAGATAACATGCGTTGATGCAAGTAGTTGTATATCTCAAGAAGCAGGCAGACCTAGAAGGCAAAAACCAAGGGTTCTCACTGTTACACTGAGTTTTCATGATAGGAGAAATCAAATCAACAAACGTATTGCCACTTTCTTGAGAAATAATGATTTCTTCAATCACCAGAAATCCGCTATGATTGTCTCATCCATTAGATATAACCATAGGCAAATGAAATCCTTATCTCAATTGATCGGCATTGGTACATCCGGATCATCAACAGTTGTTCCATTCATCTTGTGGCTTATTCATCAAATTTTGCTAACTTATTATGTTCTCCAAAGGGCTTCAAAAAGAAATGAAATTCTTGTTCAGTCCGCACTTCAACTATTAATCTAATAGGATCCCTCCACGTCCAGTGTCTTGAAGTTGCACCACACAGGAAAAATTCCAGGCACTTAAAGAACAGACCAGTAACATAACCAATATAGCATCTAGCATCTAAAGCATATCATGCCTACAAGCACGCAAAACTCAAATAATTAAAGCATCAAGGAAGCGGATCAGGATGGAGTTGATACAGCACCAATGGTGAAGTCCCGGATTCGAGTCTCCACAATGACCTCCTCCATGATTTAAGTGAGAGACCATGACACTGGGTTGGATTAATCGTGGTGCGCGTAAGCTGATCCGGACAACTCGATTAAAAAAAAAAAGTTCTACTTCTACCAAAAGCACTCACATCCAGAAATAAAATTAAGGAAACTAAAACTAAAACGAAAAGCCCTTACCTTATTAATGGGTGATTGATACAATATTAACCAATTAATCACATAGAAAATAAACAAGATTATGAAGCAAGTTAAATGCCGGAGACGAGAGGTACTTAGCAATTTACAATGAATAATTAACATCATAAAACCCTTTACCTATCCCTGACCTCTGTTAATTAATATTTCAGCAATTCATCAAACCCATAATAATCAAATATGAACAGAAAAATAAAACCAATATTCGAAGATAAAGTCGGCGAATTTCATTATAAAAATCAGTCCCTAAATTATCCATAAAGAAAAAAAAATCCCAATTCTCAATCAAATGGGCACGTATCTCTTGACGGCCTGCTTCCCAGCCGCGGCAGCCGCTGCCGTGATCCCACCAATGGCCCCCGCGATGGCGGCAGAGCGAAGGCCACCCGCAGCCCTGTAAATAGCCCCAGTACCAAGGCCAGCGGCAATGGTGTTCAACAAATCATCAGAATCCCTCCAAAACACCAACCCACTTTCCAACCCAGCATAAATCAGCCCAAGAACACCCAACGAGTTCCCGTACCGCCGACCCACTTGCCCACCGGAGTTGAGAACGCGGTTAATCCGGAGCTTGAGCGTGTCGGAGGGCTCGACTTCGCGCAGCCCCTGAACAGAGCCTCTGATAGCTCCGAAAACAGCGCCGGACAAGTAGCCACAACCCGTATAATACTGGAGATTCTCGCCCCAGGATCGTCGGGAGATTAAGGACTCTTCATGGAAAAGGAATTCTGGGGAGGTGGGGAGGTTGTAGAGGGTTTCGATGGGGACATCGAACTGCTGGTAGGGGTGGTAGTGGCGGTACTCTTTTTGTCGGCTGTTCGATGAAGAGTCGGCCATTAAAATTGAAGAATATTTCCGGGTTTTAGAAAGAAAGAGAGAAAAGCTGCTTTTGGTTGGGCTTCAATTCATCAATTCAAGGGTTTAAGGTCTAAGGGTCGTGCTACGGTACTGATAATGTATAGGTACATTAATTTTTTAATTTGTATAAAAATTATAAATAAATATATAAAAATTATAAATTAATATGTAATAATGTAAAATTGTAATTATTTATAATTTTTATATATTCACTTATTATTTTTATATATTTATTTATAATTTTTATACAATTTAAAAATATATAACACCGATACATCAGATGTGTTATCAATATAATATCTTACGTGAAAATAATATTATCAATACAATACAAGAGAATCAGGTTTTGCTTAATTAGTTTCACAATTAGAAAAAAAAACTTAGGTTGTTCTAAGAAATAACAATTTTTTTATTATATAGCAAATCTTGACCATGTTTGGCATGTCACCACCTTGAATAATTGATCAATTGGCTCACTGGTTGGCTAGGAAAAATATATAAATAAATAATATTTGACTACAATAAAAAAATCAAAAATAAATAATAATTTTCAAATATAAAATATTATGTTAGATGTATTTCAAGTCGACAAGGGGTTTGTAGACCTCTAGAAATTCTTAAAAAAATACTGATTTCAACTTTTTTTTCCCAAAAAACACGATATCTAAACAACAAATACCTAAAATTGACCCCCTAATATGTATTGCAACATTTATTCATCTATTAACACATTTTTTTTTCAAAATATATGTTAAAATCACGGTAAACTGTAAGAAACCTAAGGTTATATAATTATGTTAGAGAGAAAATTACTTTATGAACCGATTAAACTTCAATCTAATGTTTCTAAACTGATTTTCCTTCTTTTTCATGGTTTTCGAACTATTAAAATTTGGTTTTGTATGTTGATAATGAGTTTGATTACCCCTTTCGATAGTTAGGGAAAGAGTTAGCCAGAAAGAGTTAATTTGAAAGGTGGAACAAGGAGTTAAATGAGGGGAACAATGGGGATTTTACTGTTTGCCTTGGAGACCATGGCGTGAAAATATTGTGGCTGTAAGGCTATTTTCAAAAAGCTTCTTAATTTTTGGGGGTTATTTTTTAAAATTTCCCTTGAAATTACAGGAATACTATGGGTAGGAGGTTTCCTTCTCTTTTCGCGGAGGCCCAAGCCACCGAGGTTCTGCCACGCTGGGAGAGTTGCTTTGGGAGTTGCCACTCGGGTAATCTAACTACAGGACAAAGTGTTTGAGTGACGGTAGCTCAATCTTTTGCTTTTGGACCCGAACCATCTTCGCCCTTCAAAGAGGGGTTCGGGAAACTAGATACGAATTATCGATCTGTCTGGACAAAGTCCAGCCTCCACTAGGGTTCATTGAGGCTATGGTTTTCGATTGGTAATTATTGTCTATTTAGATCCTAATTTATTTTAAATGCACACGACAGATTTTATCTTTCATTACATTTGGGGTGATTCAACCATGAGCAAGGTACAAAAAATCAAATATATGTTCAATCAAACATGAGTCAGGACAAGATCATAATTATATCTACTTCTTAATGCAATAAAGTAACTTCAAAAGCAAGTATAAATAAAGTTAAAGAGATTGAAATTAAAACACTCCAAATGTTACTCTCACATCACCAAATAAGCCACGTGCTATGAAGAACCTCTACCATTTGAGAACTGGTCCTTCGCCAATCAATGCGAATCCATCCGTTTCCAACCATCGTTATGGCCATACAAATGCCTCGACACTTTGGTGATGGACCTCACTTCTATATCCATCTCAATCGGATTTACCACTAAACAATGTGGGTCTATCCGCATCCGACATTACCAACTCACCCTTCCAAAACTCCAATCTCTAAGGTAAACATCTTGCCATCAATGCGAGCCCATTTACCGTTCAACACTTTCAATCATTTTTGCTTGACACAAATTGGCGACATGAGCAACGAGCACCTCACCAACAATGCAAGGCCACTTGCTACTCACTTTCTGCACTTCCACCAAGTCTACTCAAAACATAATTTACAACATCATAATAACACTTAAGCATTAATGTGAACATTTATCATCAAAACAAGGAACAAATCATAAGAAAACTAACTAAACATGCAAGCACTTTCCATCCTACTTCTCTAGCATGCATCTAAGCTCCCGAGTACCTCAAACCACATCAACACAAATAAAAACATGGCACCATAATAAAAAATGTTAAACAAGGCCACTTTCATGCACATTTAACATTTTAAAGAAAACAAAAATAGTTTTAAACCTGTGCACATGCTTACGCTAACCATAAACATCATTTTCATCATATAAACTAAATTAAATACTCATTAACTAAACAACCAAAAGTGGCCAACCCACTATTCATATGATATCATGCATAAAAAGTTCATAAAATGAAAGAAAACACATATATAGTAAAAAAAAAAAAAAGTAGCCTTAAACTTAACATGCGTTTCTAACTACAAATCATGAGAATAGCTAAAAACTTGAAAAAATCATAATAAGATACTAAAATTCATAATACTATAAAAGTGGCATAAAAAGTATTCACAAACTCATATTTTGACTAGGAAATAGCAAAATGAAGCATATAAACCCATATTACTAAGACTTGTACTCAAAAAGTATTTGAAAATGCATGGAAATCATAGATGTCACTACAAGAAAAATGAGTTATGGCAACGCGCATTTCGTGTTGCTAAAACACTTTCGCAATGCGCAGACGCACGTTGCCGTTTTTGCTGCTGCGAAAAGTCCATCACTTTTAGCAACGCGCGTATGCATGTTGCGAAAAGTGATTTTGCACGTTGCAGAAAATCTTTTGGCAACACGCATTGCGTGTTGCTGAAAGACGGAGTAAAAGAGTTTTAGCAACACACAATGCGTGTTGTTATAGACATCAATTGCAATGTGCATTGTGTGTTGCTGTATACATCAATGGCAACGAGCAATGCGTGTTGCTGTAGACATCAATGGCAACGCGCAATGCGCGTTGCAAAAAGATTAGAAGTAGTATAGTTTCAGCAACATGCAATGCGCGTTGCTGTAGATATCAATGGCAACGTGCAATGCGTGTTGCAAAAAGATTAGAATTAATGTAGTTTCAACAACATGCAATGAGCGTTGCTGTAGACATCAATGGCAACGCATATTGCACGTTGCGAAAAGATAAAAAAATATTAGTTTCAGCAACATGCAATGCACGTTGCTATAGATTTAAGCATTGTGTTTTGGCAACATACGCATGTTGCTATTTATTTGATATAGAAATATATTGTATTTATAATTTAATATATTTTTTATTAATATGCAATACCTACTCATTTTTTATTATACAAATTGGTATATAAATTATCGTAGAATGCATAATATATAATAAATGTACAAATTTGTATTATGTTAATATTATCACAAATATTATTAAAAATACAAGTACTTGTAATTAATATGTAATACAATCCTAAATAACCTACGGAAAATGAATTCAAGTGAAACATTCTTAAGCACAAATTTGTACATAAGCAATAAAATCATCATCTTCTTTTAGCATCTTGATTGATGAACTTTCCAAACAAACACGAACAAAGCCTACACAAGCAACTTTAAAATGTTACATAAGCAAGATAACAATAGGCATATAGACTCATGTTTAAGCAACTTCGAAATATAAACTTATAGAAATTTAGTCAATGAGAAAGTATTACCTTCATGATATTAACTTGATGCAACTTTTAGGCCAAGCAATAGCACTTCCTACCGCCTAATCAATGTTTTGAGCTTCATCAGTTGATCTGTACATTTCAACATCATTCCTAATAGCATGAGTTTTCCAAACTTTCCAACAATCTCTTCCTAAAGGCTTGTGATGCTATTATTAAACTTACAAATAGGCCTCAAAGATTGAACTTAATTATAACCCAAGGAAAACTTCAAAATTATGCACTTGATCAAGAATTTTATCTCAAAGATTGGTTTCGCTCCACTTCAATTCCTCAAGTGTGTGTGTGTAGAGCCATTCTCACCTAATCACTTGTAACCCGGATGAGTTTATGCAACCAAATTATTCATATTTAATAGTGAAGATGTGCACATTGTCCTTAATGTTTAAGCAAGTGGAAGATAAGTATAGATTTTTTTCTTTTTTTTTCTTAAACACAATATATCTCACTTTTATTGTTCATGACATAACCCAACTCCTTTAACTTCCCAAAACCATAACAAGGAAAAAGGGTTAAAAAAGCTCAAAAGGGTTACTAGGGACCAAATTCAATCAAGGTAGGCTATGAAATCTCAAACGGTCTAAAGATGGCCTAAATCATTTTTCTAATGTTGCACAGTCTAGGATTTCGTCTCGACTGATCATCAAACAAGTTATAAAATTCATTGAAATATGGAGAAATACTTAAATTGCATAAACCTTCTCTAATTAAATAAATAACCCAGTGATAATGGCCCAATGCTCAATGTTGTGCAAGGAATTAAAGGCAAAGCAAAAACCAATTAATATTTCAAGCATATAGATCTATGCATCATTTATCATTTTTCAAGAGTTATTCTCAAATCAATCATTGCCTTATCATTGGCCGCAGACTTAAGGTTTCCAGCTTATATACATTTATTATGAATGAACAAAACAAGAAACAAAATGCTTTAAACAACAGTAAATAAGCAAACTACAAATTTATGATGATAGAATGCGTTTCAAGAGTTTAAGAAACCCCATATTCTGCCATTCTAAAGGCTTTCCACAATTTTTTTTGAATCGGACCTGATAGAAACAAAAAACACATAACAACTCTAAATTACATAAAATTAAACTTACTGATAAAGTAACAAAGTCCAACAATCAGTAAACAAAAACAGGTTAGTTAGAATGAGTCTATAAAGTTTAGAAGTTAGCCTCCTTATTCAGCCATTATGGATTGAAAAGATCCATAATACGTTTCAAGAGGACTTGAACTTAAAACAAACAAAATCAACAAACAATAACAACACAAAGATAGCAGTAATAATCAAATCAAACAAAATAAGAAAAATAAATTTCATCAATTTTTGAGGATTTGCTTCCCATCCAATTTTCTTACAAAGTGACAAACAGGGTCTTTTTTGGTCATATTTTCTAGACTATAACGCTGTAGTTCATCACGAAATTGGGTCCATAGATTAAGCAATTCATGTTGAACAAGTCCACAAGAATGTGATTCAAGAGTTAATAAAATATTATCTAAAGACTCATTATTCAAACCATTCTTAATGAACAAAAGTTTATCTTCTCTATTCCTGGACACAAAACCTAATGATCTACGACTTTGGTTACAATTCCATCTAGCACATTTATAACATACTTGTAACCTCTTTGCTCTTCGCCTCTTGGCATAGTAGCTCTTTCCTAGACCAGGCATGCATTTAGTGAGATTAATATCAGGCTCACCAGACAATCTTACCTTAGCTTCGATAAGCCACCGGATATCCGCAGGCATTTTTAGGAGCATCAACGTCCAGAGTCTAGTCATCCGTATTTTATAAATTTTGAACATAGCTTTTTGAGGAAGTGAAGAAAATATTTACGAAGGTTTGAAAGAAATATATCAACATCCATTGAAGAGGAGAAAAGGAAAGATATTACCGATAATGTGTTTGAGTCCAAGATATGCACGCTTCAAACCTTCAGGCAATAGAGATGACTACAATATCAAATGCAATCAACGAGCTTTTATTATATGTGTGTGTGTATGTATACACTAATACTAATTAGATCATAAACTCCTTAAATTTAACATTAAACAATAAGATGAATTCCATATTAATTTGCTGCCTCAATTTATTTTCTTTAAATATTTTTAAAAAAATTAAATTAATTCATGAAACAAAAGCTTAGAATAATCAAACACTTATATAAATAAATATTTTTAAAAATGAATAATGATCAAAATTGGAACAATAAAAGTGGTATAGTTAGAAAGAACTTGGAACAAGCTTTATTTGAGGTATAGATTGTAAGGAAAAAAAAATATGTATCATAAACTCCATTAAGAAGGCAATATTTATAGAGTTCATAAACTCCATTCAGAAGGCAAAATAATGAAAAAATAATAATAAAATTTATAACAAAATATGCAGTCAAAACGAATAATTATGAAGTATAGTATATTTATTAACTCAAAAAGAAGTTGCAACAAGGTTTACTAACCACATCATAAACTCCAATTCAGAAGGCACGTGAATAAGTGATGAAGATCATAAAACAAATCAAAATTTAAAGCCTTCATCCACATTGAATAGTTCATGTAATCAATAAACAAAGCAAAGCTTTTCACACAAAACCTCTTAAGTACAAGCAAAGGAAAATGGAGTAGTCCGAATGTTATTGCATGTGTTAGTTCATGATTATAAGACACTTAACAACATGATCCTTGTCAAATTAAAATCTTATTGATATCGGTAAAATTAATTGGCCATGGTTGGATGTGCATATATACATATAGTTCAAAGGGTGTGAGTAGATTATTATATAAATTTATTTGCCTTTTGATCTTGGTTAAAGTGCCTTTTAGCATAGTTAGCAACGTGGGAACAAGAAGATAGAATTGCATGTGCTTAGCTGGTGCATGAAGTGGCCCACATGGCCTTGCATGAGTTGCATGTGCTTAGGCTATGCTAAAGTGTTGCAAGGATGAAGGTACACCATAATATGGCCATCATTCTCCGTTAAGAGAAACTTGTTCTCCAAAAAGTGAGCTTGCTATATATTCAAAGTCTGAAACTGACTTAAAGCACATGCTCTGCATATTGCATAACCAAGTACAAGCATAATGAAAAACATTAAAATTGAAGTAGTCCGAATGGCTCAGTACCAAGTACAAGCAAAGGAAAATGGAGTAGTCCGAAAGGGTATAGGCCAACTAATGGATAAAGTTGCAACAATAGAATGTTTGTGAATCTATAAGTCGGGAATCCTTGCGAAATTGATGAAATATGCTACTACTGCTTCGTGTAGCTGACACCATTTGTTAGATAGCTATAAGTATATTAGTGGTGGCATATCAGATTATTTGTTCTATTTTCTCCACTTTTTTTATACTTACGTAGTTATATAAATATTTAAACATAAAGTTTGAGAGATTCTACTTCTTGGAATTGCTATTATTTTACAGAAATTCAGATTCCACAACTGGGAATAAGATATTAAAGTGGAAGAATGCAGGAATAACACAAAGTTCAGTTGCAAATAGAGCCAGGCAGTAACGTGAACATTTTATTTATAAAAGTATTATTTAATCTTTGTCTATGAGCATGAACAAGATAGAAAGAAAGGTTTATCTTCTTCAAATTTGATTAAATATTAATCTATAATTAAAAAAATATATATAACCATGGAAGGAATAATGATCATCATCTTCCTGGAAACGTCCATGACATGCATGCAAAGCAAAGCATATAAAAGTGGAAAGGAACCAACTCAAGTCTCAATATAAACTATATATTATAATAAGGTGCATGATTGTTGCGTATATATTATAATAAGGTGATTGTTGCGTCTAAGAATCTTGTACCCGTAAGTGTAGCAATGAAATCCTAGGCTTAAAGATATAGAACATTAAAGGACTTAAATTATTCAATACCTGTAGCAGTAATCCACTTATGAAGTAGCTCGCCTGCAGCAGTAACAAACCTACCAAGTAAAATGGAGTTCTCGAGCAGGAAAACAAGCGATGGAAATGGCTCTGCAGCAAGTCGAGATAAAGTTCTGCAGCTAGCGTGGAGCAAGCGGGTAAAGGAAACTTCTGCAGCGAGTAAAAAAAATGGCTCTGCAGCTAGCGTGGAGGAAACTTGTAAATTAAAGATATAACTTTCCTTTGAAGTGGGGCAGGGGAGAACTATTCACCTGTGTAGTCTTGTAAATGGCTCTGCAGCGATGGAGGAAATGCAGTTAATTTTCTCAATTGAGCGGTATCGTACTTCTTATACACTCTTATGGCTATCAATCATGGCAACAATGCTCTCTACTCCTCCGTTTGTCTGCTTATCCCCGAACAGAGGGAGTGACACATAAGGACTGAGCTGCGAGTAAGGATGGCCGAAGCTACGGAGGCTGGGCTGGGCTGCCGGAGCTGTGGAGGCCAGCTGGCCACAAGAGGTGCTGCGAGTAAGGATGGCCGAAGACTGTCAAGAGGCCGCTCAGTCGAGCGTTGATGAGTGATGACAGTGAAGATGGTGGAGATAAGGCGACTTAGGGATTTGAGGATTAATACGTTTAGGAGATTTTGGGCTGAATAACTATTTTTTCCTTTATATAAGGTAGTAAATTTCCAGGATTTCCTATTATATTAAACTTTATTACTATCACCCCTATAAATTTTTATAAGTTCATATTTTTAATTTTTCTATATACACCCTTATAGACATTTCGCAACATGCAGGATGCGCATGTTGCTAAATTTAATAGTTTTGGCAACGTGCATTTTCTGCGCGTTGCTGAATGATAATTTTCGCAACGTGCATTGCTTGCACGTTGCTAAAACTGAAGTTTAGCAATCTTTTGCAACACACACAAAATGCGCGTTGCGAAAAATAATATTCAGCAACATGCATAAGCGCGCGTTGCGAAAACCCTGTTGTCATAGCCTATTTTTCTTGTAGTGTGTCTAGTGGAATGAACGGTAAAACAAAAATACATAAAAGAAAACATTAAAACACTAAGGAATTGCACATGTAATCATAGAAAAAGAAGTGGCAATGTAGTCATTGCCCTTAGGCTCACCAAGTCGTCAAAACGAAGCTAGAGTGGACAAAATTCAAAGAAAATACGCTTAAAAGCTCACATAGATGTCAAAATGGGTAGGAAATAGTGTTTAGAGGCTATAAGAATCAAAGAAATGTAGTTCATGACTTGCTCTTGAGCCAATCATGCTGGTCAATGGAGGAGGTATCTGGCTATGATTGGATAATGGGTTGCTTCTTGTGTTAGGTTCTTGCAATTTTGGGTCGGGAATCTACCCCTCATCAATCAAGTCTTGGATCTTGTGGCAAAGGCAATGACATTTGTCGATAACATAGCTAGTTAGTTGGTGAAAAGCACAATATTCATGATGCTTATGATTGGCTGTACGAGAATTCTAAGGAGGTTTTGATGCTAAAGGGAGTAAAACCAATTGGGCATGAATTTATTCGAATACTTTAGACAAGGGTCGTCCCAATTGACTAAACTTCCTTGGATGATTTGTTAACCCACTGGGTTAATTTAGGCTTCCTTCAGCGGCCAAAGTTTGTGATGATCGAAGTGGCATTGAAGTTGAAGCAAGTCTTTGGGCAGACAACTCAATCAGTTGGGCCACTTGGTGCTTTAGTGCTTCTATGTTTGTACTCATCTTACTAATCGTCTCGTATTGGTCGACTATTGCGGTTATAATTAGCTCACCTACTTCTTTCAAAATCTCAACAACTTGAGTCCCTCATTGTCCTATTTCTTCATTTTGGTTGGTCATCTTGTATATTTTAAGCTATGATGGCTATAAAACAAAGGTGTTAATGCCATGCATGAATGCATGTATGCATGATATGATCCATGCTCATACAAGGGCATAGAAACACTTTCAGCCTTCCAACCTTATTCCTCCCACGCACGTGAGGTCGAGTCTCTTTTCTTAGGATTCTAGGCTTCATTCCTAAGACATCATCATGGGATATGAGAATGCGAGATTCTCTCTCCTGATTCTAACATTCATGTTGATGTTGGATTCTTCATGATTATCATAACATGGTTTTTCAAAATGTTATGATAACCTTAACTCATGGCATATGTTCTCATTTTATTATTATGGATGACTTGACATGTAGCATTTGTTCATGGTTCCATGAGGTTTAAGTTGATGTTATTCTAATCATGGGGAATTTAAATCCATAGACATGCAATTTAATTCATCCTATTAAAAATTTCTAGAGTGGTCTATATGGGATTAAGTCTCAAAGGTCCAATGGTCTGAGCTCCTTCGAGCGAGAGATGCCCCCATGGCCCGATCTCTTTTTATACCAACTCAATGGTAGGTGCTCAAAGGTGGTGACACCAACATGAGTTGTCTAGGGGTCGAATGAAGCCAAAGACTTCTCATACCAATGCCACACGATTAGTTTTAGGCAATTCGTGCTCATTGTATGCAAAAGTGTAGTGATGCAAGGACTCATTATACCGACATGAGGTATTAGAATTTGGTATTTCCATCAGAACCAACTTCTCTTATCCCCAATGGAGTCGCCACTATGAACAGGGCTTTCATCCTGTCAGAGCGTTTGCGACCACGACACTGTGTCAAAGCCTTTTTCGAGACTCAAGGGAACACAAACGAGCCATGGGCACATTTGGAGAAAGGACTCACCACAAATTATTCAATTGGGAATGAATGGGGGTAATCTGATCCCTCGCTTTAGGACCTAAACTATCCTCATCCCTTTGGAGATGAGTTCAAAAAGTTAGATACGAGTCTTTCAACTCGCCCGGATGTAAATCCGACCTCCACTTGGGAAATACTAAATAAAAATAACTTGTATCATTACTTAGTTTGCTTAGATTGTTCGTTTTATGCACACATTATTTATTTTATCTTCTTTGAGCATGCAAGGTGATTTTTTAATCAAAACAATAGTATATTCATACATAGAAAGAGGGAGGAGAATAGAGTTACAATTCCTTTTAAACATGGGGGAAAGGGAAGGATTATATTCATTATTCTTCAATAATAAAATAAAGCAATTCTATTTACAACACTCCAAATATAACATTCATGTAAATCAAGTATTCAATAACAAAAGCATATTCATGCAAATCATACATTTAATAAGCAATCAATTCGAGATTCGATAAATAAGGAATTCCTCACCACTATATGTGAGTTTATTTCATGTTTATCAAACCTCTATATACATATTCATACATCTATCATTCTTTAGTGATGGTCCCTCACCATCAATATGAGTCCACCATCATTTCATGGTATCATTCTAATTAAAGTGTATTCATGGTACATTCATACAGTCACTAATCAATTAATTTAATACAAAGCCATAATCTAATACCATTTCATTCTAGCCTAGATTTTAATAAATTCTATCATGGCGATTCTACCTATTGCTGTTTTAGTATAATTCATATCAATTATCATTGCATTTCTAGCCTAAAACATAACATTCATGGCATATTCTAGCCTATTTCAAACAATCATCAATCATAGCATTTAAGGGTAAAATGGTAATTGTTACCTATTCTACGCTATTTCCTAGCATTCATCAAAGCAAGTAAACTTTCTAGCATGATTCTAATCAAGTACTCTTAAGCATAATTCTAAAAATGTTCTCCTATTCATGATTCTAAGCATTCGTAAAGAAAGTAAATTCCTAAGCATGTTTCTAATAAAGTGAGGATTGCAGACTTACCTTGACACGTTTATCTATCTTGCAAAACAAATTAGGTTAGCACAATTCATAATAACCCTAAACATGCTCCTAAGCATAAAATTAAACCCTAAATATGCTTCTTCTAAGCAGGAAAAATAAAAGAGAAAATGGAAGGGAAGAGAGAATTCGACTCTCAAAATTTACCCTTTTTAGAATTAGGACAAGAAAAGACTTCTTGAATTCTCAAGTATGTCTTCAAGAGGGAGAAAGATTATTGTATTTGACAATTGGTGTGTATTGCAAAGTGAGGGGGGGGGGGGGGGGGTGTGTGTGCAGATGAAAAATGAAGTTTTTTAAGGCCAATTTCTTAAACTAAGCCATAAAGGTCCGGGCGGCCATCTTCAAACGGTTGGGTGGCTATTTGATAGCTGACTAACCATTAGCCAATAGCCAGGCAGCTGCTTGATGGCCAACCGACCAATTTCTCTTCGGCCTTTTTCTTTTTCGTCATCTTTCAATGTCCTCTCAGACCTTTGTTCTTTCGATTGCACATAACTTCTCGAATTCAACCTCGATTTGCAATCTGTATATTTTTATAAAACTAGACATCCATATCTCCATAAGGTATATGACTCATCATTAGATTTCTCCTGAATTAATTTTTGTGAATTTTCAAAGTCACATGTCAGTTTTCAAGACTCTTTACCAACTTTTTCTCGCTCTTCTTTTCTTGGCCCTTAGGGGCATTTTGACCATTTTCTTTGCTCAACATTAATCTTCATGTCATCATTGAACTTAAAAAAACTCAGTGTCTATGGATACGCATTTCTGCCTTCATTGCAAGAAAAAATAAAAAGATTTTATACATGCAAGTATATATCACAATGTAAACTAGAGTAGTCACTAATCATATCTAGCATAGTCAGGCTAGCTATATTCAAATTATAAACAATAATATAAGAAGTAGAATATATAAACTATTATTACACTGTTTGTGCAACATAAATAGTCAAATAATAAGAGTATAAATATACACAACCTATCAATATTAAACAAGTAACCACAATCATATGAGATACTCTTTGGCTTTAGATTGTTGAAAATATTTATAATAAATTTAAATAATAAAATCAATCAACACATTCAAGAAATAATAAAATATAACAAGTAAAGAGATAAAGTAAGAAATATGTGGTTTGAGCACTTGGGAGGCAGTTAAAGGTATTATTCTAAAGCCAAAGAGTCACCCATCATGCGTCCCCACCTCATGTAGGTAATGTCGATACTCAAAGGCTCCAAGATACGATACAATGCTTACAACATATCTCCTCGATAAGCATGATCACTGGAAGAAAATAACATGTCTCCATGTATCACAGTTGCTCAAAAATATAGAAAATACTCAAATATATTATCATTGTTGTTAGAAACATTCAAGACTCCTTTATATAGTAGACTCTTAGCTTAGGTAACTTATAAATTAAACCTCCTGTAACTCTTAAGCCATAATATTCTTAATAAAGACATGTACGTGACAAATAATAAGTATTGTAACTCATGTTTTTATTATATTTGTAACTCATGAAATTAATATCAAATTAAATTTTGTAATTCATCATATAAATATTTGTTTTAAACCTTTTATCTCTAGCAAACTGTTGCTGTCGCTTGGTAGAAGCCATGACATATCCATTTGAATAGGATTATGGGTGCAGAATTCAGCAACAAGTTGTGAAGCTACTTTTGATTGTTGCCTAGTAAAAGTTTGAAGTCCAGAGCGATTATGCTTTCCTTTCCTTCCAAATTTAAAAGATGAGCGGTTGATAGCGGAACTTAGACTGCTTCTGTTATAACGTAGAAGAAAAAAAAATCTAATCAAATATGCTCTAGATTCTTCTAAAAAATCATTAAAAAAGCTCTAAAGTCTTTGAGCTTAAGAAAATCGTGGAAAAGATTTTATCAATGGTTTGTCGTCAAAATGTCAAAGGTGTTTTAAAGAAAGGTAAGTATTCGGCTTTAAATCAATTCTCTAAGGAAATAAACAATAGATCTATGAAATAATTTGTAAAACCACTATAAAGAAAGGTGTTTTGGTAGTGAGGGAAAGTAAATAATGTTTCTGAATTGACCAACCTTTGCGTGAGAAAAGTAAAAAGTAAGAAGATGAGATAGTTTCAAGTGAATGGCCTTTGCTAGATATTTGATAAAAATTGAAGCTTTGTTAATCAATTGTGTTTTGGACGAAAAACTAGGTTGAGTTGATTCTAACTATCGCCTCTGTGAAGACTTTTTAAAAAGGTTTTCATAAGTGATAGTTCTTAAAGGGTTAGGATTTTTCTATTGAGATTGGAGTCCTATCCCCTTTATGAATTATCTTAGATGATGATGATAAAAGAAGATAATTAATAAACAAGATAAATAATCACATAAATAAAATACCTATAAGATAAAGAGTTCGAATATGATAAAAGGATTTTATGAATAAATAAATAAGGAAATAACTTGATAAAATTATAAAGGCGTTCAAAATCCAAACCAATCTATCCAAATCGACTGATCAAATCCAAACCAATCTAATTTTGATTGGATTTAGTTAATTAGCGGATTATACTAGATTAGAATTTTTAAAAACTGAATTAATTGAAACGGATGATGGATCCTGTTATAAAAATCTGCCTAAATTGATCCAATCTAATGAAACGTAATAAGAGTAAAATGTAATATCTAAAAAATAAAAATGACCATGTCCAATATAATTTCAATAATTTGAATATAATAAAATATGTTTAACTCTAAATTAAGTAACAAAAACATACAAGATTTCTATAATATGCATGGACACTGACGTTAATACAAGAAATGAATTGCTCCATATTATGCATGCCTTATTAGAGTCATATAAAGTTATTTAAGATTAAAATTTGTGTAATGGGATGGGGTGATTTAAATGTTTATTGTTATTTTTCATTTGGGTACTTTAATTAATTTAGAAATGAATTTCTATGTCTTATATTATGAGCAACTACTCATTTTTAAATTTGCATTAATATATTATCATTATATTTTATGTCATATCACATTAAATTATGTTTTTTAATTGAAACATATTGTACTTTTTCTTATAAATTTTTTTTAAGTTAGGATCATAGAGGATCAAATTATAATTTTTTAGATCAGATAGAATAATGGTTTCTACAAAATCAGATTAGATTGGGTTGGATTTAATTTCACTCTTTGATTGGATTAGATTAGATTAGTTATTAGTTGAATCCATTGGTTTTAAACCGATGAATACTCTTAATTAATTATTAATGTTTGAATGTGAATAGTGATGTCTATAGTGCTGTGAACTGTTTTGTAAATACTATTAGTGAACAATATGTGTGAATAGTAATATGTGAATAGTAACTAACAATATTAACACATAGACAGTATTCTGGAACAATAAACATCATTATTAAAAATTAATATGAAAATATATAGTAGATTAGGACTATTTGGACTTTGAAACAACTGCACATGTCTTTTGGTCTTAAGTATCTTAGTATGGTTAAAAATAAAATCCCTCCAACTAGGTCATAACTTTAGAGACACTCTTAACAACCTATATCAGAAAATTGCTAGCTATTTGATTATAGGTGAGAGTTGATTATAATAAAGAAGATGGATCCATGTCGTTATTGTATCTCTCTAAATGGCACAAGAATGTTGAAGTAGGGTACATGTTTTCATTATTTCTTGTTTTCGTAGCTTTCAACCACATTATCTAGCTTAAAATAGAGATATATATGTGAACTAAGCTTAGATATAGTGCACTTTTTGCCAAAATTTGTTGAAAATTACAAATCGTAGAGAAAATCTGGTATAGCAGTCGAAGGGGAAGAAGACTCAATTTTTCGAGCGAGATTGCTCAATAATATGTCGTGTGTCAGATATATAAGACCGACTCTCAACATGTCGATGGGTCATGTCGAGTGTCGAGGGAGCGTGTCGAGGCTTTGGTCAAGTGTCAAGTTAGTGCATCGAGCGGAGTGTCGGATGTGTCAATTGTCAGATGTGTATTTTGTCGAGTTAGTGTGTTGAGTGTCAAGCGTCGAGTTAGATTCCGTCGAGATATGTTGAGCATTTTGGCAGAATTGTCATTCTCGTGACATATTTAAGCAATTTCATAATGATTTTTTGCCCATGGACCTTATATGATATGTCTCTATCATGCAGGACATAAAAACTTTACGCATACTTATTCTATACAATGGTCTTGGATTATGCAAGAGAATGGTGGTTATTTGTACACCTGTGGGAGGGCAAAGCCATTGATAATTCATAGGTGTACTATTTATAATAAGTTGGTTGACTGTATTAGTACTGAAATGGGTTAGGATCTTCGTAAGCATAACATAAGTTTAAAGGTTCAATTTACTTTTAAGGGTGTTCCGCCATTGTCGACTCCTATTGAGACTGACAAAGATGTTTTTTTTTGTACAACATTGTTTGGAGGACTAACAGTCATATACACCATTAATTGTTAAAGTTGAAGATATGAAGAAGCAAAGATATAGGTCAGGATCTGATGCAGTATGAAAGCGACAGAGATCTTCTTATCTCTTTTTGTTTCACTCAGCAAGTGGAAGTAACCAATTAAGTGAGTCCACTCCTGTTTGTGCACAACCATAATTGAATGATGATATTGGCATTGATGTTGAACAATATTTAGGGCATGCAGGGCATGAGTCAATTGGGGTGTTAGGTGAAAATGAATAAGGGGTGCCCCCGTTGATACCATTGAGATTAGTGCATCATCTCGATAGCATTAGAGAGTTTTAGAGTTTAGGCAATATTGATGCTAATAATACTAGTGATGATTTTAATGATGATGATGGTGGTGATAAAGATTATGATGATGGTAATGATGATGTTAGTGAGCATGGTGACGACAAGAATGATGATTGCACTCTTCATATTGAAGATTTGGGTGAGAGTTTGAATGATTTTATTGTTGATAGATAGAATGTGGATGGTTCACATTTTGATAATAATGAACAGATGAAGATTTTGAATGATGTGAATCAAGATATGTCGTTTACCATTTCTTCTCCAATTCACTCCACACCTACTCCTACACTATATGGACATCAACAAAATCCAATCTTGAATAATAAGCCAAGAATGGATGCAAATTCTATATATCAAGAAGCTAATTTGGGCTTTGAAAATGGCAACCATCGGGATAACACATTTAGGTGGATGCCACCTGTTGTGCATTCATCATCTGTAGTTGACGATGATGCTTCATCGTTTATAGTTGATGGGATTGAGGTTGCAGTTATACAGATGTTTAATAGCAAAACCGAGCTTCGTGAGAAGTTATCAAATTTGACATTAAGATGTAACTTTTAATTCAAGGTGAGGAACTCTAACGCAACAAGGTTTGAGGTCGTATGTCGTGCTGAATCTTGTAAATGGTGTTTATGTGCCACAATGGTAGTCGATTCATGTTTCTTTCAAGTGAAAAAGTATAAAAACCATCACACATGTTCCAGAGCTGGACTTCACCCAAATCACAAACAGGCAACTGCATATGTCATTGGCAAACATATTAAGAGCAAATTCATTCAGGCATCAAGAATATATCGTCCGAAGGATATTATGTTTGATGTTCAGGAGACATTGGGCGTTAATATCACATACAACAAGGTATGCAGGGCAAAGAAGCCAGCTTTGCAAGAACTTTACGGATCTCATGAGGAATCATTCACACTACTCTCCAAGCATATATACATGATTGAGAAAGCAAACTCGGAGACCAAAATGACTTAGAAACTGATGACAGTAACCATTTCAGATACTTTTTCATGAGTATAGGGGCTTCTATTGCCAGATTTGCATCATCAATTAGGCTAGTTATTACAATTGATAGATCTTTTCTGAAAGGGAAATATGGAGGTACAATATTTTGGCTTCTTGTATGGATGAAACTAAACAAATATACCCATTGACATTTGAAGTTGGGCATTCTAAAAATGATGACTCGTGAAACTAGTTCATGAGACAATTGCGTGATCACTTAGTACAAAATGTCTAAGATATTGTTTTCATTTCTGACCGTCATTGAAGCATTGAACGAGCTATTGTAGAAGCTTTTCCTCATGCATTGCACGGATTGTGCACTCATCATCTGAAGGGTAACTTGAAGGCCACATTCAAATACAAGACTTTGTTGGATATATACTCTCCAGCTGTAAGGATATATCACTGTACTGATTTCAACTATCATACACGACAAATTGAATCATCTATGCCACAGCAGCAATTTATCTTCAAGAGATTGGAGTCGATAAATGGGCACGTTCACAGTTTCATGGCCGACGGTATAACATCATGACAACAAATAATGCTGAGTCGATGAACAGTTGCTTGCAACATGCGCGATTCCTTCCAGCTATATTGTTGGCAGATTATTACCAAGCGAACTTGCAGCAATAATTCTACGAGCGTTGAGAGTTATTTGCTAACTCAGAATTACATCTCTCGCATGGGCTAACAAGTTGATGGAGGAGCGTTTAAAAGAGGGCGAACATATGAGAGTTACTGGTATCTCTCTTACTATGTACAAGGTGAGAGGCAACGACCGTGTCAAGGTCATTGACATGCACGCTCGGATATGTACGTGCGGGGTGTTTGATCTTGACCAGCTTCCATGTGCACATGTATTAGCTGTTTGCAAACATATGAACCTACTAACGTGCCATGATTATTGTGCCCATTGGTATACAACTGAAACATTACTACATGCATATGCTTTGCCAGTTGTTCCTGGTGAAGTTAGTGAGGATTGGATGGTTCTTGAGGAGGTACGCAGCAGAGTGGTTCTACCGCCAGTCATGAGGAGACCAGCCGGTCGTCCTCAGAGGAAACGAATCCTTTCTGTCGGTGAGTCTAGTTCATCTCAAAATTATAAGCGTTGTGGAAGTTTTGGGCACAATTGTCAGGCTTGCTGAAACCTAGTTCCACTTAATGTTGTTACTAGGGCACGACGTGACAGGGGATGATGTCTGTCAAATGTACGAAATGTGTATTTTTCTCTTTGTAATATTATTTGTTTGCTCTGCGATTTAGTGTATTTATATTTTTCCATCAGAGGCTAGTTCAAATGACTAAACTTTCATTTATGTGCTTTTGTCAATATATAAAATATTCATGTATGAAATATTCATTTATGTGCTTTGTCAATATATAAAACATTCATGTATAAAACACTAATTTTTGTGCTTTGTCAATGAATTAAATATTCATGTATGAAACACGAATTTATGTGCTTTGTCAATGTATAAAATATTCATGTATGAAAAGTTTTCGACGACATACACGTATGTAGCAATACATCCGAAAAAAATGTATTTACATTTTTTCATACTGACCTTTTCATTTAACTATACAAGTACGTACCCTTATACATGGAAAAAATGTGCCAGTATACAAAATGTATAACTATTCAAAAATGTGTAACATGTACCAAAAACTCATGGGACAATACGTCTACCATACATGACACAAAATCATGGTAGAGTCATGCTGGGTTGTAGCTTAACATTTGCTGACACAACATCTGCAGACCTTGTGGTGGCTGAGATGACCTCCTCCGCCTGTGGTAGAATGCCATAAGCCCAAAATTGTAATGCCATTCTTCGTCGAAGTGTCTTGTCTGTGAATGCCTTAATGCCTGCCAATGGAACGCCCCCTGCTAAGAACTCCATGAACTTCAAACAATGCACACCGTATGCTCTTCCCCTAGTCTTTTGTTGTGGTACCTGGGACGAATCCTCGATGCGTTAAATGGCATACGGGGTTACGGGGTAGTCAGGAAGACCATAAACCTCTATTAACACCATACGTGATATCATCTCTACCTGACACCAGACTGGATCTCTCACTGTGTTAGTGGAATTGTACGCAACATATGAGTTATATATGACTATCACACAGCGATTCAAATCCACCTCGGCTGCCACCCAATGTTCGCTCCTGATGTTAACAGGGACATAGAGCTGAAAAGAAAATTGACAACAAGGAAATCAATAACAGCATTTTGATTAAAACAGCACATACTAACACATTGAATATAAATGGACTCACACTGTCCACATCAACTCATGGTCATCCAATGAGGGTTATCTCACCAAGGAGAAATTGAACAATATCTGACTTGTTCACCTAGTCAATATCATCCAGTCTGTCCAAGAATCGTGTCCACAACGATTGAACTTTTAACTGCAATTTCATGAGTACGGTTAGCTAACTCTCGAATAGGCATAATGATGGAATCACAAATAAATTATAATTTCATATGTTTTGCAAATACCTACCCAAAAAGTTGTGTCCAGAAAAACAGACCTCTAGACAGCACCTGTGCCCATATCGCGAGCTCTACAGCATAATGTCCATAAGTAGCTGTCAATAAATATTAAAATAGTATATTGTTCAGAAGGAGATGACAAGGAGTAAAACAAACCTCAGATGCAAGCCACTCGGATAGCGTGGTCAACGTGATGAAGAACTCACGGCCAACTACGCAGACGCCCAAGTCAACATCGCCTGACGCCTCACTCATCCACATATCGAAGCTGAGGTAATCAGCATTTGGTGTAGGGGCATTTGGGTTAAATAGTGAAACTCGAGTCCACAGGATGCCATGGGATACATTGTCTGCATTCTATGTCATCGCCTCCCAACACTGTAAAATAGGCTTCTCCGCGGGCTGAAGAACTAGACCTTTTGCGGGCTGAACAACCTGGTCCTTTGGCTATACTTGTGGAATGTTAGAGGCTATCTCATATGGCACGACCCTCGCTTTCTTTCTCCCCGATGGACTAACGAAGGGGCTCCGTTTATACTTTCTCAAAAATAGTCGTCGACCTCGAAGGGAAACGAAGCCCATGGGAGTAGCATCGACCGCACGAGCACTCGCGTCCACAGGTTCGGGTTCTTTTGCCTTTTGACCGCCATCATCATCACCCAGACCATCATCTGAATCTTGTATTACAGTAAACCATCACGACGGGTTAAGCGATGTGACATCATAAAAATCATTAATTACGTTATTAACTTGTGTGACATACCGTGCAAGCGTATCCAAAATGGTCACCCAGTAGCATAACAGCTTCATGCAGAAGTACTATCTCCTCTCGCATATCCTTGTTCTCTGCCCGTAACATTGTTATCTCCTCCCGGAGTCATACAAGCTCACGCAAAATTGTGCTCTCAAACCCATCATGGAATGGACGTGCCTATATATCATTATTCACAATCAACATGAGAAACTAACCAACTAGTAATGTAAACGAATGTAACTTTTTATTATATAATGTAAACGAAAAAGTATACGAATGTAACTTTTCATTATATACCTTCAAGCCGGAAGGGACATCACGTATAGAAGGAGAAATGTCACGGTAGGCAGTCGTGGGACCCGAAGGAGGAATTGAATCACATATAGGACCATAGCTATCGAACATGGTAGGTGCAGGATTGATGGGTGGACTGGCTGTGTCCATGACTACCCTCACATTAGGTCTATCGACGGAACTATGTCCAGCAGGATGAGTTCCTAATGGATCTTCATGACAATAACTCTCGTATGCGGGAGGTGAAGGACTAACGGCGGAAGCCGACGACAGAGACCACACACAATTATCTGGAGGACTGGCTGTGTCGATGACTGGCCCCACGTCAGGTCTAATAGAGGAACTCTGACCAAGAGGAGGTGAAGCTGATGGATCCCCTATGGGGAGTGGCTCAATCCTCTCATCAGGCAGTAAAGGAGCATCCACAGATGCAGTCCATGCTACATGTGCACATCTCTAGATGCCAACCACTGCAACAAGCCTAATGTACCAATCAGTGGTCTGCTCAGCCTCAGATGGCTCTAAAACGATGAGTGGATGAGCCTGCATCATCAAATAAGCCATCAAATTAATTAATGATTCGTTGTGACCGATAACAGGAAAAACACTTAGTGGAACCTGACATACCGTCCTCCTAACCAATATGACATCCTGTTTGACGATGTCCTCTGATGGGGTTTTTTATGTCTCCCACTTCAACAAGTGTGTTATCCTCTTCGCAAAAACCCTATTTGCTCACCCATATGTTATGTCAACGTATGGCACAGCGTCGTTCAACCAAACCTTAATAACATAAGTGTTTTTAAGTGATATTAGGTATTTCAAAATGTAATTCAACGAAACTAATAAACATGTCCAACATTTGTTATTCAGTATGTACCTGAAGAGCGTAGGGGCACCCTTCTAAGTTATATGTCTCAAAATGCTTCCCTTTCCCCATCGTCTTCTTTTTCTTCTCTTTCGCTCGTTTTTTATACTTTCCAACCTCCCATCCAAAGCTTTTTTCATCCCTTTAAATGTCTTATCGTAAGACACTGAACCTTATAAATAATTGTTAAAACTATCCAATGTGTTAACAAAATTCAACCACTTACAGGAGACGTATCGGCATCGCTCGTCCCATGACAAATCATTTGAGCACATAATACAAGGCCAGCTTTACAACATTCTTGTCTGGCATAGATGACACATTTAATGCTCAAAGTCTCGAATAGAAATGCATGAGCTCCATGGCCTGACCCCCAAAGTAAGTATTCAACAAATGGTACGGATTCAAGACATTTGGTATTAGGGGGCACGGGGGTAGCAAATTTCAAAGCGGTCACCAAATCGAACTCGTTCTTAAAAAAAAGAATCAGTCTTCCTGGAAAGAAAAAAAAAACATAAGATGCCAATAATGGTAAAAAAAACAAAACTACAATGATCAAATGTTAAAAAATAAAATTAGTTAACTACATTGTAGTTCAAATACCATATTTTTACCTTCAATAAGGAACCACATCTCTTCATCATACCCCACTGTGTTAAGCTCCCACTGAAGCACGTTATACTCCAACTGAGACAGAAAGGACAACTCCTGAATGTCGAGGAGAAACCCAAAACATGTATTACGAAACATATTTTGTTGGTTCTCATTCAAGTTCACGCGAATCCATTCTATACAGTCCAAACTGGCTAAGTTTGTGACAATCGCATGGTAGTGCTAATCATACAGAGTCTTCAGGGTGAAGGACAATCCAAATTTATTTGCCATTTGCTTCAACATGGAAAAATAAAATAGTATGTTACAGTTAAATATTATGGAAAAAGGCAAAAAAAACAAGGCTAAAACATACAATCTATCAAATCGCTCGACATAACTTGACGAAACACGACATGCTCGATAGAGTTTGAATAAAGAAACCGACGTTCGATGAACTCCATCGAGTGTCCGAAGAAACTTATGTCGGATTCTTGGAATCGACTTACGCGAGATCAGACATCCGACAATACGACTGTGTCAGTTGTCGGCCTTGTCGAGTGTCGGATTCAAAATCCGACAAAGTATACTCTTCGGATTCGTCTCCATGGCTTTGAGTAACATCGGATTTTGTAACCGACACTCGACATTGGTGTTTTCACTTTCATCGATTATCAATTTTACGTTAACCAACAAAGGCATCTGAAGCCTGAAACCGACACTCGATGCCATAATTACACATCGTCAAATGTCGGAGGCATGGTTTTGGTTTACTAGATGTCGGTTTATATGAAACCGACACCCGATGAAAGCGAAAATAGGTTCATCGATGAAATGTGTCGAGTCCCGTCAAATGCATCAACCAACACTCGCCATTAGGGCATTTACATAAAACTGACACTTGACATTCCCAATTACATCGACGTTGAGTGTCGAAGACATGGTTTTGATACACCTAGATATCAGTTTACACGAAAATGACACTCGATATCTTCGAAAATGCCTTGATAGCGAGTGTCGGTTGAAGCATCCGACGGGACTCGACACGTTTTGTTGAGTGTAGAGCGAATACCGACACTCGCCATTGTCTTTATCACAACAAAACGCGTCATTTTTCATCATTTTTACACACATCAAACCAAAAAAGCATCAAAATCACACTTCATTTAGCCCACAAACATAGAGTAAGTTCAAAATACGAGCGGAAACTCAACTCCCAAATTCAAAATCCCTAAATCTAACCCATATCCCTAATTAATTCAAATGTGTAAATTTTCTATATACATATCTATTCCTTCGGGTTATGCCTAATCTAAATGTTATTTTCAATCTTTATAAGGCAGATATCACTTCAAATGATCAAGAAAACAAGCAAAAAATTAAAAAAAAAAAAACCAAATACTAACTTACCCGAATCGAATGCTCTTGCTTCTCTTCTCATTCCTCTTGCTTCTATCGAGTTAGGTTCCTCGTTCCTCTTGTTATATGTTCACGATGCTACATTTCGGACGGTGTTGAGGGGTATTGGAAGCTCAACAACACTCAGTTATGGAATAGAAAGAGGTAAGTGGAGGGAAGAGGGAAATAAAGAGTGTTAGGAATAAATTGAATTCCTAAGGGTATTTTAGTCATTTCACAAAGAATGTGTCTATTACACAAAAGTTAAAAGGATGTGTCTATATTTCTTTTCAAACCCCTAATTTTGTCTATTTTTTCAAATTTTCTCACAAATAAATAACGTATTTATAATTTTTCAACTATTGTTTTACATTATGAGCAATATTCTAAATACTTTATCCTATTTGATATATTGTTCTATATTTGTTGTTAGTTTAGTGCCCTCAGAATATGGTTTTTATTTTAGTGCTTACAACAATCTTGTTGAATTATGAAATTCTTTAGTAGAAATTAAATATACAAATTCAACGTAACCAATTTCTAGACACCACCTTAGTGCACATAACTAACGTGTGCTAGGAGATTGGTTACGGTGTACTATATTGGAGGAGTATGTATACAAAGTTCGAATATAAAGTTGATGTGGAAGATTAATCTAAGTAGTCAATGTAGTAAATGTTAATAAGCCATGTGACATTGAATGAGTAATACCACATCAACTTTATGTACGAATTTCATATATAAATTTTGTAAGTGTAGAATTACTCATTTCCTCTGTTTCATAGAAACTTGAGTTTGAGAAATCCAAGAAAGTCAATTCCACAAGAATTTAGGGAAATTCTAAGGAGATTTCAGCTCGTCTTAAAGAAGTTAAAGGAGCTTCTACGCACTATCCAATCATAGTGAACAAGATAGGGAGAAAGGTTTGATGATTTTGAAGCGTTCATGTATTTACTTTGTGAATTAACATGCGATATAATACTGATGATTGTAAAATGTTTTTGTAAAATTTAAAATCTAGCTCTGCTCAAATTTTTTAACAAAAGGTTCTGTAAACCAATGTATATAACATTGATATGTTGTACCATGGTCGAAGAAATTAAATCAAAGCACCAAATACAATGTTATTTACCTTCTCAACGAGTAAATTGAAGTGTATACATCCTGTAGATTGTGGGAACATACATATTTAGGTCATGTTTGATACGTGATATTATATAGCACTATTTGACTATATTGTATTAATTAATGTAATACATGTGTTTGATTACAATTTTGTATATATAATATTAAATAATAAAATACATGTGTTTGGTTATAATTTGTATATATTATTAAATACAAAATGTTGGTGTCAAATTCGTGACACTTAAGCATGCACCATGCATATGACTATTTTGGCCAACTTGTAGATAAAAAAATTGTGTTATATTGTTTCATATTTTACTGTTTCTAAAAGTATGATTCAGGAAGTATTTGATTCATGATTAATATCTCTTTAGATTAGGACATTATTTGATGTATCCTAGTTAAATTAAGAGTATATTTATTTATGCTTTATTTTATTTAGGAGATTACTTATACCACTTCCTAAAGTATTATTTTTTATCCTAATTGAGTTTGATTAAGATTCTACAAGATTTTGGAGAAATAAAAAAATCGGGTATCACACTATATACAACGTTATTTTGCATAACTTATAAATGGTGGTGTGTATGTCAAGGCATTCCAAGAATTAGGGAGAGCTTTAACGCAAAATTAGAATACTTCTTTGAATTTGTTCTTTGTGTTGTTTTATTCATGTATGAGAGGTTGAGATCGTGCATGAATTTTAATTAGGTCTGTCTGAATTAGTATACAGTTGAGAGAACTTGCGAGTTAAGTGTTTATGTAATTCAGCATCAAACATCGTGGTTATATTTTACTTAACAGTGTGTTGTTAAGTTATCAGTGACAGAGAGTGGGCAGTGTCACTAGAGTTTAAGATCTTGACAAATTTTGTTTTACAAAGATTAGGTCAGTGTTTAAGAGTGAGTCAACATTATAAACGATCTTAAAGATTGTACAAACAAGAACTTAATGAATTGCAATTCTAAAGCTGTCCATGGATATAGTTTTATAACCGAACCACGTAAAATCTATTTATGCTATTTTATTTTACAGTTTACTATTATATTGTATATAACTTCGTACTTTCAGATCTCACAATTGGTATTAGAGCAGGTTCACTGACATATAAATGAAGAAAGATCACGTTGATTTGGAGGAATGGAGTTTATTCGTAATGGAGGATCTGGAACACAACCACCTATTCTTGATGATGATAATTATTGGCACTACAACAAAAAAGCGTTTTTGTGTCGGCCGAAAACTAACACATATCAGAATACATGTCGGTTTTTGTGCGACACGTAGGCCCTGACACGTATTCTATATGTGTCATTTGGTCAAACCGACACAAGAATACGTGTCGTTCAAAAACAGACATTTATTCACAAATATGTGTCACTTAGTAACGGATTTATCTAATATGTGTCAGTAATTACGCGACACATATTTTGTGTCGGTCAGAAAACGACATACCAGTGTCACTCCTTGACCGACACATATTATGTGTCGGTCATCGAACGACACAGGCGTGTCAAAATATGACCGACACATGACTTCTGAGTCATATGTGTCATGCAATGAACGACACATATATCTTCACTAAGTGACACATATTCTATAAAGTATGTGTCGGTTATTGGCCGACACTAAAATTTTTAAAAATTTTATACGTGTCATTCGATAGCCGACACATATTTTGTTCACTAAGTGACACATATTCCGTTTCTTATGTGTCGGTTTTTAGCAGACACGTATTTTATTTAAAATCTGATACGTGTCATTCTCTGGCTGACACATATTTCGTTCCCTAAGTGACACATATTCTCTTTTTCGTAAACCTTTATGTGTCGGTTTTTGGCCGACACAGATCTTTAAAAAATATATAATACGTGTCAGGATGGTCTCATCCTGACACGTATTATATATTTTTTTATTTTAAAAAAGTATATAAAACTCAACAGACAAAAACACATTCCATAGCACTCTGCAAGGTGAATCAACTTTCAGACAGATAAAAAACAGGTGAAAGACAGCAAATAAGAGAGGGAGGACCCAGCAGCATTAGCATAACACAAAACATATTCAACTATACTTAGCCAAGTCTGGCAGGTTGCAAGCTAAATCCAAAGAATAATGGTAATGGTGAAACAACAGAAACCAAGCCAACAGCTATAGAAAAGATTCAATGCATAGTTTGATTCAATGGCAGATCTTCTCATCTCGAATGTATAATGACAAATGCATATTTTTGCGACAAAAAGAGAACAGTAATGCAACGCCTTTTCACAGGCATAACAATCACCAAAACCAAAAACAAGAGCTCTACATCAACAAGGTAGAAGATTGAAAAACAAATAACTCAAAACAATTAAAAGCCAACTCTCGATCAGCAAATCATCAACTCAATGCATTGAAATGAATATAGGAGAGATGGCCTAAATAAGATTAAAATGCTACAGCATCAGCACATAAATGACATAGCAGCGAACAAGTCAAGCATGAAAACTGAAAGAGTAAACCAAACAGAACTCAAAATTTGCTAGTACCAATTACCACCCTGAACCCATGAAGAAGGGCAGCAACAGCCCGCCACAGGTGGTTATCATTAGTACTTGAAAGAAACCCACGCTCTCACATATATTACAAACAGAATAGCAGCATCAGCTACCACTTCACAGCTACAGTCACAGACCAATGAGCATGATTTTACAATTAATTTTCTAAGCAGAAAACCATGATTTTATAACTAAAAGCATACAATACAAGGAAAATGTCCACAACATGACAAAAATTTTGTGCAGTATGTTAAAATGATTGGTGCTTCTTTAACTCCAATTAACATCCACAACTCATGTTCACATTTCCAGAAATTTATTCACTGCTAAAAACCTGTCAACTTGCGAGAAACTCTTATCTTTTGGTATCATTTCATCCTTCAGTTGGTGATTTGATGCTAAGAAACTCTAATCCAGTTGCAGTGGGCTTCAAGCCATACTGGGACAGGTACTCAAAAAGGAAAATGTTACAGTGTTAAAGATATGGAATCAGTTATCTTTTTTAACTGCTAAGCAAATGGACAGATGAGATAAATGAAACTTCAATATTGAAAGAGCAGAATCTGCTCCTTCATCATCTAAAACTTCGCAGAAGAAAAATGATTTTATACAGTCGAGGCGGCATTGGAAAACTCAAAACAAAAATCGAAGGGTATCAACTGAAAAAAATGCACCATAACAACAGGGTTCATAAATTTTAGCAGCTACATACCCAAAGAATGGAAAATAACAGCTCAAAAAGAAGTCCAAGAATAATTAGAAAAAACCTAAAGTGTCCATAAATAAAGATTTAGAAGGTCTTATAGACACCGAAGAACCACATTCTTTTGCCTTTTAGAAGGAAACCTATTTTAAGGAATACTGATATCAAATTGGGCTAATTATTCATTAACCATTTTGAAACTTGTTCACCCAACAATGTATGCTTGATATGTAAAAGAACTAAATTGATGAAAGAGAGTTGTCGAATAAGCTAATACCAAAAATGTATCCTTGGAACTAAAAACCTACACAAACTAATCAGTCATCATGCAAATACAGTTTTCCAATTAGAAAAGAAAAAAAAAAAGAATAAAGAATGGAGTATGCCTCAGTTCCTCCGAAAGGAAGTTTAATAATGAAGTCAAAATTCAAGCTTTACACAAGAACTAACTACAAATCCAGCACATAAGAAGCTGGGGTCTAATCGAGGGCTTCCAAGTAAGAAAATTAAACAAAGATCCAAAAAAACCTAGTATGGCAGTTCAATTAATGCAATTAAAAGTAGGTTATCTTTTAATTGATGTCAAAGATAAACGTTATTTGAGAAGCTGAACAATCTGCTTTCATGCCATAACTGGCACAGAAGAATGCCTCATGGCTGGAATATCTTGTCCTCATCCATGTAGCTAACATGTTTTATCAAAAAGAGAGATTAGTTGTCTTAAGGTCTTTCAATTCACAATGAAATTGATTCTAAAAGTATGCTTTTTCAACTATAAATAGCATCATAGAAAGTGGAATCTAGAGTAGTGCAACCTTTCCATCTTGGTAGATAAATGCTGATGCTTCAATATAAGCTACAGCTTGATACCTGACAAGACAAAAGAACATCAAGTTCCCATCATTTTAAATAGATCTAACAACTTTAAATTATTAAACTAAAGGACCAACAAAGAGAGCTAAAGTACACAGAAAATTCATTTAATCATGTGCTGCATGTAACAGAAAGAAGCAAGAAAATAGATGGTGTTCAAAGCATGCTGAGACTCAAGCTTATGGTACTCTTATCTCCAGAAAGGTCATATCAGTCCCCTTCATCCTCAAGCTAAAAAAAGCAAAAACCTTTATTTTGAACCATTTTAGACCCAAGCTCCCGCATAATATGATCCTTTAGCAAAGCTCTAATATGCCGGCTGATGCCCTCTTGTTATTACTATTTTACCGTCTCTGTTGGTAAAGCTAGTCTTCAGATATTCCTCATTCCATCCTCTTTATACCCTGCTTGGCTTAATAAACAGATTGACGCATGCTAGCACAAAGGAACTAATGATATTGAGAATGCAACTTGATCCTTGGCTCTAATAACAATAAATCACCAATACTTTATGTTAGGTTTAGGTAGACTGTTCATTTTCTTTCCCCAGTGACTGAATAAGGTAGACCATAGACTGTTCATTGCGTTTCTCCAATGGCAGAATAAGTTACATTGGAAGTAATTTTAAACTATTGATAAATATTTGACTTACCCAAGGTTAAGAAGGCCAGCAACAGTACTAATGCTAATATCAAAGTCCACTTTGGGTTGAATTATGAAATTCCCTTCTCTTATAGGCTAAACAGATCAGAAGAAAAAAAGAATCAGGAATTCACTATAATTTCCAAAAGAAAAAGCACAACCAGTATATAAAATAGAGGAAATATAATTTAAACAAATTTTGACATTAACCTCACGTATCAGCAATGCAAATCTGCCTTCACATGTTCTCACACGAATGCAGTCACTCTCGACCAATTGCCCATTAGCAGCACTTCCAGGAAGCCTTAGGTATATATCAATGAAATTCTGAACAGAGCTGCAGAACTTTGCAGAGTCAAGAATTTTTAAAATATCTTGATATGAGACCTGTTGTTGACCACAAAGGTATAAGTATGCCGTTAGCCAATCACCATGTATAAGTCGAGGGCATAATCAAAGGCACATACTTGCTTGTTACTCTTTAAAACAAACAGTGAACTCTCTGGCGAAAGAACTAGATCAAAGTCATTTCGGATTTTCAACTGTAGAAACAAAAGAAAAAGTTGTAACAGCTATGAATAACAATTGCCTTCAGGAGTAGAAGGGTAACCAAAATGTAGCAGGATTAACTACACAAATAAAATTTTGGAAATAAAAAATAAAGGATTATATATTGCACTTCAAAGAATAATGTTCCCCTGACAAATCAGAGCCTCATTGGTTTTTTTTTGAGAAAATTAAATGCCTTGCTCCTATGTTGCAGAGAAACTAACATTAAAATTAAACACTGATCGTTCCAGTAAAGCACTGAATTAAGCTGCGGAAATATCAGCAGACAGGAGTCTTTTAGCTGGTAGAAGCAGGGCAACGACTCCACGCTGAGAACTTGAGTACCTTTTGTACACAACCTGAAGCTTACTTTGCGAAACTTTTGAGTGGAAGTCCACCAGAAGTCTAGCACAATCCCTGGTATGAAGAAACATAGTATTTAAGTCTTAGTTTAATATTAATAATTAAAGCAAAGGAAAAACATAGGATTAAGATGACTTACATGAGCTGTGCTTCTGAGAAACTGGTATGAAGCTTGAGTGTCCCGGTCCAAACAGGAGTCTTGTTTAGTGAGCAACAAGCAACATAAATAGCTAACGCAGCAACCGTTGATGAGCAGAAGATTAGAGTATCATAATTCATCATGCCTAACTCAGCAAGAAAATACACCATGTTCTCCATGTAAACAGGTTAGCTAAGGAATTTTAGTAATTTGAATTGTAATTGATCAAATTGCCTATAATACAGGTTATATGAATATTTTAAAATATCTACATGATAGTCCAAGCAAGCAAGAACAAGAAGACAAGATAAACTGTAAAACAGCAAAGACACAAAAGATCCTGCTAAAGATTATATTAAATTTGTTGTCATTACTCTTATGCACAAAGTTATATTAACAATTATTCATCTTATGTGAGACTTGATGCAAGTATATATTCGCATGACACAATTAACCCTCAAAACCAACAAATTCTCAGATGCAATTCAGAAACTTAAACAAATTTCTCCATAAAAACCCATCCACCATCCTCAATCAACAAAAAGGAACTAAATCTCTAAATATCCCAAACCATAAATCCCAGATGACTTTCATTTTAAATCTCTAATTCAAATTCTACAGAACACCCAATTCACAAACACGTAAATCAAACCTATAACAACCAAACAATAAACCAAAACCGTCACCTGCTTTAGTTGACCGCGTTTCTTTGATAGATTGATAATTTGCTCATTGAGAGTCTTCCAGTCTTTAGCTTCGAAGCAAAGCTGCCGAATATCGGTTACGGCCTTCTTGGTGTCGGCCATATCACCGACCAGTCTCATCTGCTTCTTGATGTTCAAAAGCTGATCTATCTGCGCCTCCAAATTAGCTTTTCCCTTCTGCAAAAGAAAAAAATTCAAATCACACAAAACATCGACGTTTCAAAATGAAGTGATTGCTGAGCTTCTAATATGAACATGGTCATGAAACTGCATTTTTTAGAGAAAGACACTAAGAAAAATAAGACAACAATCATGAAACATAAACCTTATTTACTGAAAGGATAATGTAAAAGCATACACAACAGACAATGGGACTGAAAGCTTATCTAGTATGTTTTCAGACCTCTGATATTTTCAAAAAGGAAATAAATCTCTAATTATCAGATTCTGTATATATAACCTTAAAAGTAGCCACCTTCCAACAGAAGAATCACATATACAAGCATGTTTCCATAGGTTGTACTAGAATTTGAATAATAGAAGAATATCCAACAAAGAGAAAGAAAATTGAAGATAAGCCCTAAGATCGACATCAATGGCAAAATTAATAGAAAGAACAACCCCAAGATACCCAGCAACTTAATTGTATATTAATATAATTTCTTTCATTATTACTGAGGCAAGAATTACATCAAGAAAATAAATCAACTTGATCTAAACCCAAAATTTTTCCCAAGCCAAATACCGCATATAAAGGAATCAATCTCAAAAGACTAACTTTTATCACAACAAGTTAACAATTAGAAAATACCAAACTTACCAATCCAAAAAATCAAGTCTTACAATCTGTCTCCCCAACACTTCATGTAGAATTTTCAATGTCACATTAAAATTTTGCTTCATTAAAGAGAAAGCCACTGCCAAAGTATTTTGCCCATTCTATCCAAATAATGAAAAAAACCAAATTATCCAACAAGCCATAAATGTCTTCAATTCTGACTTTCTCTCACTCGGCAGATAGTTATTGAGTTGTGCTGGTATATATGAGTCAAAGTTAAAGATAATAAGAAATTCCAATGTATTGAGTAACACAGCTGAAAAAAATTTAATTAACCTAGTTTTAAGAAACAAATGACCATGATGAAAAAACAATCAAAACAAACAAGTGCAATAAAAAGTAAAAGAGGCACCTTAGGAGATTTTTCTAGGGTGTGATATCCTTTGGTAAACTATCTTCCACCAGTTTTCTTGTTTCTTCCTGCAAAATTTCACCCCTTGAAAGTCAGATAATAAACATGGCTCGTTATTTCAGAGGCAAAACAGGAACTGATATCAGTCAAGTACAGATTGCAATTTGTTCAGAATTATAGACGCAGTTATCTTAGTGTAGTTATAATATGGGACAATAATCCCTGTCTGGTTCTCTGTTATTAACTTTGTTTTACATATCCTTCCTCTTTCATGACATGACCTCATTTTCTACTCAATAAGCGATTTTGTTCCTTACAAGAATATACACAACTAAAGCTCACTTCCTATCAGCACAAGAGAGCTTTATATGGGTACTAACATGCTTATATGTTCTTAAAGACTCGTATTTCTCAGCATTATGATCTTTCTAGAAGAGATAAATTGATGATAAAGCACTTATAAATAGTGTGAAAGACTCAGCAAGAAAGCATATAATAAACACCCAGGCACCCAAAAGAGGCATTTTAAGTGAATTTTCAAGACTAGTATTGTTATATGTTTCCCAACTGATATTAATTTCAATAAGCATAATTCAATGCGTGATAAAGATGTTAAACAAGTTTACATCAGAAAAACAAAGAATGGAGTATTGCGGTTAGCAATTTAGAACTAAAAAGTTGGAGAGCTTTCTTCGGTGTCCTAAAATTAAAATCTGAATCAAAGGATTACCAGCTTGCTAGTTTTAGACTGCATATATTCAAGAATTCCATCCACTGTCCATTCAGGAATGAAGTTAAGTGCTGATGTCAAGGGAAAAAGAACCTCAATAGCCCCACGATTGCCTCTTGCAGCTACAACCTGTATGGGTTTCTGGCCATCCTGTAATGCAGAGAGAAGCCATTAATTTATTTAACATGACGGATAGACCAATTGATACTACTGTGATACTGCACCAACCACAATTTTTCCATCTTTTAGATAGAATTATGCTTGTTATGGATTTGAAATTACTTGAACTCCTAATGTAAGAAAAGGGCTTAAACAGTAATGGAGTTGAAAAATCTCCATATTTTATTAGCATCATTCTTCATTTGTTCATTAAAGCAATGTTGTTGATTGAGAGCCATCATTGTCCGCAATGCTACGATGCTAATATTGCATTCTTTTTATGCAAAATACCAATACGCACGGTACAGAAATGCCTGACAATGCTTTCTTCTGATTCCTATTCTGCTCAACATGAGTAAGAGGATTGAAGTGATTTCCACGTTGAATCTATTTTAAGAGAATTGAAGTGACTTCCACGTTGAATCTATTTCCTTTCTAGTCCCCACAGCATTCCATTGAAAATTTAAAATTAATTCGATCTCAGTTTCAAATTTTAATCTCCCACTACTAATTCAATCTCTTCCACAAGAAAATTCAGAGATGAATTTGAATGTGGATTTACAATTACAATATTTACTTATGATATGTACGTTAGAAAATTGATTTAAGATCTTAATATGAAAGTGTGAAGTCCTAATATTACTATCTTATTTATGAAATCAACTCAGCATAGAACAACTGTAAATACTTCATGGAAAAATGAGTATTTGATTGATTATGTAAAGTATTTGTAAAGAGAAATATTTGATTAATCATACTTCATGGAAAGAGGAGTATTTGACCGGTTAAGAAGCCAACTTACATATTCAGAATTTAGATGCACTTTAACTATTATAACTGAAGTGGGAGTCTCGAGTTTAACCTCACCTTGCCGCATGTCATCTCCCAAGACGGCAACCTTTTAATAACTTACAAAGGACGCAGAATTGCAAAGCCTCACCAACTTCAGAATTTACATTCATCAGGGGAAAATTCAAAGAACAGCAAAAAGTCAAGGCAATGAGGGCGAAAAAAAAGTTTTTGTATGTCTAACTCCATAGCCTACCTTACAGTCTGATACAATTGTAGGCAAAGGATTTGTTTGAACTGTTATCCTTTTGCAACTTGAATAAATAACGAGATGTATCTGCAAGTCACACCATCATGAAAAAAAAATAAAAAAGGGCTATCAGAACTAGTTCTTTATGAAGACAAGTAACCAAACTTCTAACTCCCTCGACTCAGTTGCACCAAATATCTAAACTTAGCTTGTTTTAAGAGGTGAAATAAAGGCTACTGAAAGGTGATAAAATAAACATTACCTCATCACCTGTGAAATCATTTACGGATAGTCAATTCCATATAATGTCCCCCATAAATCTAAGAGCAGGTACACCTCTGATCTCGACATCAACTAAGGGTGCCTGGACCATCATCAAGCTGGAGAGTTCTGGATCACTCTGGATCATATCAAGAGCACGCATCTGATCCTAAAATATTTAAAAATGAACATACACACGATATCAGTTTTTAATCACTCAAATAAGGTGTGTTACAATAAGAAATTTGGTCATTGGATAGAAATAATAGGCCGTTGGAGATCGTTTTTTCATCTCTTCTGCAAACAAAAAAAATGGGTTGATGTTGTTAATTCCACATTCAAAAAATGATAATACAGAAAATTCAGCATGCTAAGGTTTCCTGCATCATAAATTCACGGCACAAAATCTTCTAGCAGTTAACAGCTTAACAATCATTAGTTTACTGATGGGCCATAATGTTATTAAAAATTTATATCCCAGCAATGTTAAAGCAAACAAATCAATACCTTTCTTTTCATTGAGCAGAACTTGCAGTCCGAGGCAGAAGGGGGAAGAATTTGATTAACAATAAGCCTCTTGACAGGAACATTTTCCTTCTTCAATGAGGCATGCAACCTTGATGACTCACTGACAGCCATCACCTTGAAAATATATATATATATATATATATCAAATATGAATAACTTATTTATAAGAAAAATAGAGAGTGATCCAGAATTAACCCAATTAGATATAAAAATTGAGGTGAAGCCTGGTAAGTAGGCAAATCAAGCCAAAACACATATTTGGATACAAAATCAGGTTAAATTAGAGATAACAGTATAAAACAAATTTAAACAAACTAAATAACTATGCAGCAGTCTGGAAAGCAAAAGAACAAAAGTATGCATGGCTCCACCATCCACCAAATAAGTAAAATTTATGTCAAACTTGAAGTTAATACTAACTGGTGACACAGAAGCCAGCAAATACACCATCAATCAGCAAGGCATATGGTAGCGCTAAAATGTAATTCCAAATGTAATTACCGTGGGAATTGTTACTATCACAAACTCTGTTGAATCTGTATCACGAAAAAGCTCACGCACTTTTACCATCCTCTCCCTTAATCTCTCTAATTTGTCAGCCTGAATTGTTAACAAAGAGACAATTAAAATAAATATTCATATTAGGAAAGTCTAATACTGGACCCTAGCAACATGAGACATACAGAATTCTATTGGGTTCCGTCTTGCCCAAACACAGATTTTATTGCTAAGGTGGCTGAAGCTTGTTTCTGTCTAAGCTGTAACACAAATGAATGAAAAAGACGATCTCATCAAACAATGTAAAGCAGCTAAGACCATCGACTATTACTTACAGCGAGACTAAGTTAGCATTCCTACCTTCAATATCTTGCCTATGGAAGCATCCAAGAAGTCTGGCAGAGACAAAAGTCTCAAAGTATGGCCCTATAAAGAAAAACCATAAAGCTTACTATATTAAATTAAATAATGAGATGACATGAAATATGGTGGTTCTGCTCACCGTTGGTGCAGTATCAAAAACTATTCGAGTGAACATACTATATTCCTGTGATTCAAGGAATTGCATCACCTGGCAGAAGGTTATATGATCAATAAGAAATTTGAAGCTATGCCATACCCAACATAAGCAGCAGAGTAAGTAGGACAGATAACGTACTTTGGAAATAGCAATAGCTTCATCCAAACCAGGTGGAGGAGTGTCCAATAGCTCTCCTAGTTTTAGTTCTCCTAACTTTGTCAACCAACAGGTGGACAAGCAATCAAAAGACAAAAAATCAAATACAAGCTCAGACCAAAGGTACAACTATTGAGACCATTGATAAGCAATAAAAGTGCAAGTACAATCAAAGAAGACATATGTCATCTCAAGTTGAAATACCAACAACTGCAGATATAGCTTTACCTGCTCTACAAGCATACCAAGACCCATGCCATCCATGAAATCCTTGGCACTTGATCCACCCTCTTTCTGAGTTACACTGCGAAATTCTTCCCTAGCCTTCTCAGGGTTTATCTGATGTAAAAATATGATTGTAATTTACTGAGACAAAAGGCAACAACATGATTGTATAAAATAGTACAAGATAGTTATTTTTCTATTTTATTTTAGTAACAGTTACCTCTTGCATCAATGGGACAACCATAAATAAATAAATAACTAATAAATAAAAAAGAGTAGCTAGTAAACAATCATACAAGAAGCTATTCTCACAGACCTCAAGAGCAAACAGAGGAGCATCAAGTCCCTCCACCGGTACTAGTTGCCCTCCAGTCAAATCCTAGTAAAAATAAGCACATCCAAGTGGGTACAGACACATAATTCTTAGCAATAAGCTCATATTTCTAGGTAGACCAACAATGTAAAAAGGATTTAACCTGAGCAAAAGAATCACTCAAAAAATGTGCAGGATCAGTTGAAACTACTAAAGTAGGGTGCCCATTATTTGCAAATTTAACAGCCAGGGAAGCAGCACAACTTGTCTTGCCCACACCTCCTTTCCCACCTAACATGTAATACTTCCTTTGGGTCCTAGACACCGTTTCATCAAAGTTAGCAACAGCTTCTGAAGGAGTAGCAACTGATCTCACTGCCATAAAACGGTAAACAGAAAATATTCATCCATAAAACAATATAGCCTCATTCCAACAGGGATTTTTTTTTTAATTTTAAATAATGCCTTGCAACAAGATTTCAATGAATTAACTCTTACTACCACCTATTAAATTAGATATAAACTTGCAGCAATAAGAAAGGAGAGCCATTCACTTCAATTCAATTTATAAGAAAGAGAAGTGGATGATGATCATCAATCCAAGATTTCACAACGAATGAAAAGAAAAAGGAATGAACTTGAGCCAGTATTTAAAGAAGGAAAATATCGAATCCCAAATTCACCGATATCGATGCTAACAACAATAAGAAAATATCTCAGAAAAACAATGACCAGACTCAAATCATTAACAAACCAAAGAGCAAAAACCTATCAAAGAAGCAACAATTTGAA